>VOPJ01005896.1:0-52073 GCA_014673585.1 Semibalanus balanoides
TTCGAATTTAATTCTGACCATCGTTTTTCATGTATTTCCGTTCATAAAGTGTAATGCTGATACATAAATACATATAAAGAAGCAAACACGTCGTTCGTCGAGCGCCAACTGTATTATCATTTTTACACGTTCAGCGAAATATTGTATCCGATGCCACTGAGGAAATCATCCCTTGTTACCACTCCATCAGCTAACCGGAAAATCAGCTTTTGAATGTTTCTGTTTGTATCTTGGCAATTTTTATTTGGAATATGGATAACTCTGCCAGCCATGAATTTAAAGATATCAGCTGTTTGTATAGCTTCTTCTTTTTTAGTGGCGTTGAAAAATCTGGCAATGGAGGAATGCGGAGAATCAAGCATACCTTGAATGCCCCGATACCATGCCTATTAAATTAAATTAGCCATTTTGTACACTAGCTCCTTAAATGCAAAAAATAACGGAGACCAATAGATTATTTTAGGACCATAGCCTTTTTTAACTAGCTTTCTGGGACACTAGCTCTTTGTCCACTAGCACCAAAGACAGTATTTTCGAGCACTAGCTCATACGTAGCCTAGCTGTTTTGTCCACTAGCTCTTTGACCATAGCGATTTTCTACACTGTCTAATGTTACTAGCTAATCAGCACTAGCTCATTTTTGCACTGCTCTCTGCGGCGCTCCGATCGCAATATACATTCAAATAAGCGCGTGCGGCAGATAGCGGGCCACAGTGGTTTGCGGCGCTAACGGCGCACCTGCTCCGGCCGTAATGCAGGGACCGTAGCTCAGTCGGCGCGGCGGCAAACGTGACGCAGCTGCAGGGCGGGGCCACTAAATCCGGCCAGATATTGTAAATACTACCCAGTGACGGCCGACGGGGCTCCGAACTAAAGCCGGTCGCACATTCTCTTGCATGGTGACATAATTTGAAACGGTGAGGTTATACGACTGCGTAATGCAGAAAAGCTGTTGTACCTATCGGTTAATCCTTCTGATGTGATGGCTTTCTTGAACAGCTCTCCCTCATTCATTCGGCTGGCTGAGTAATCCAGTGATGACCCACTAACACTCATATCATACGCCGCCTACTGCTGCATGTGTGTTGGCAAACGGTAGGGTGAATCGTATCTGCATAGTGCATACTATACCTGACGGGTCTGAAATACTAAACCGCTCTGTAGAACCGAGCAGAAGTTGGGGCTTGAAACACAGAATGAAAAATGTAGGCATGTTGCACGCATTCACTCCACGGTGGTAGCGTGCATCCTCATTATTAGTTGTATGAGTATCACTCAAGGCCAGGTGGTGTCAGTGAGCAGGGCGGATCTTGTCCAGGTATGTGGGGCACGTACAACTTTCGTCTCTAAATTCTGCCGGCCAACAGAAATTGCGCGATCGGGTGGTGAGGTCAGGACCTGCGCAATAAGCTCTGCTTAGGGTGGGTCCTGACCTCGGAAAGCCATCCATACAACATATTCGGACTAAATAAAAACTTTTCCATGATCCAATGCCATTCCATATTATATCGCTAAGTGTGACGTCAGGTGCAGGGGCGTGGCTTCTCCAGAAAAGTTGGGGGGCTGAGCTGGTAAAAATCGCTTAAAGTATCATCACAATTCAAAAATATAATGTTACTCCCCGGTGACCTACTTCCTCGTACAAGTTTGGGGGGGGGGGCTTAAGGCAGGCTGGGGGCGGGGACTGAACCCCCCCTCCCAGCTGGATATGAAATACACCCCTCTGGTGAGGTGTCTAGAGCATTGGGAACATTATTCTCGGATTTTCTGCAATAATGCCTTTCTGCATATAATGCAACCAATTGCTCTGAAGTTATCCAAAAAAGGTTTGGACATCTTCCTCGGCTTAGATCGGCGATGTTTTTCCAAAGGGAAGTGCCCCATTCATCACTTTGGTTGGGAATTTATCACAGCCCTTCATCTTACTTCCTGCATTTTCGCTGAATAGTAATGTCTCCTTGACTTTTAAAGGGACTCTTCGCAAAAGCCAGCATGGCGTTTTTATGGCGTGTTGGCCTAATCTTCAACATTATGTGAATCCTCGATTTTATTTTGATGGGGAACTCCGGAGAATTACGCCCCTCCCTATTGGCCAATCGGATCTGGTCTGAGTTTGAGGAGAGGCTTGGTCGTGCTGTCGACAAATCATTACTGGTGCTGACGAGTGTAGGCACCGGCGGCCAACCAACCGTTCCTTCAGGCAAAAGCCGAATCGGCGAAACTCCGACGCATAAATATAAGCCAATTTTGGATGCAATTAATTCTGAATGCATTGGGAGACTTCAGAATCAAATAGCTGCTATTGACATACGTGTTCGACGGCTCAGGGATGGGGAGAACCGTCTCGCGTCTCGCGTCTCGCGTCTCGCGCCTGCCGTGCTGTTCTTTGGTCAATGTGGAGATAGGGATGGAAGAGTCCCAGTCTTGTCCGTTGTGGCCTCACTCTACCCCCCCCCCCTGCGCGCTGTCTAGGGCACGCGGCACTATATAGTCCGCTAGGGGGCGGCTGGCAGACCGGAAGCGCCATCTGTCCACGCACAATGTCCCGGTGTGGCGGGGGGCCCGGCGGCTGACGGCCCGAGTGGCTTTCTGTCTCGCAGCGCTCACGGCGCCCATTCACGACGCCGCAGTGCGATCGGGGATATCACTCGCGAGTCGCGCCTTTTCTCCGACGATCCGGCGGCGACCGCGGCAGTGCTGCCATCTGTGGACAGTGGCTGCAGGTGAGCGGTGGCGGTGGCGGCGGCAGTGGTGCTCCGGCGGTCGAGGAGGAGGCGTTCGACGGTCGGCGCGTGAGGCGGCACCGGTGGACTTCGCACGACACGTGACAGTGTGGCAGTGGGTGTCTGAGGTTCCGCGGAGGGTGGCTGAGTGTGTGTGACAGCGTGGCAGAGGTTTCTGTGTGCAGATCTAAGTGGAGGTCGGAGAGGCGGATTTTGCGCCTATGACGCGGCCGTCAGGGGCTTAGTCGCTGCATTAGTCAGGCTAAACTGGCGTGTACGACAGTGAGAGGGCATAACTCGCGTGTACGTCTGCGGGCAGTGAGATCGGTGGTCGCGGCGGCGGCAGTGGGGCTTATCTGACCCCTGTGACAGCCGCCAGCTGAGGTCACCGGTCGGAGGTCAGCGGGGATGACGATGCCGGCGCCGTGGACACAGCCGCTGCTGCTCCTGCTGCTGGTGTTCAGCGCTGACCGCTCTCTAGCCATCACCAACGGAGGTGAGTCAGAGGTGACCCTCAGTCAGAGGTGACCCTCGGTCAGAGGTGTCCCTCGGTCGGGTCGGTGGCTCTGATGGCCGGCCGCTGTGTGTCATCAGTCCCGAGTCTCCCCCACCTTCCGCAGCTCTCAGAAACCTTCCACAGCTCTCACAAGCCTTCCGCAGCTCTCAAATATTTCGCAGGTCTTAAACAACTTCAGCAGCTCTTATAAACCTTCTGCAGCTCTCAGAAACCTTCCGCAGCTCTCAAATCTTCAGCAGCTCTTAAAAACCTTCCGCAGCTCTCATAATCCTCTCTCAGCTCCCACTACCCTTCCGAAGCTCTCAAACATTCCGCAGCTCTCACAAACCTTCTGCAGCTCTAAAACGGTCCGCAGCTCTCAGAAGCCTTCCACAGCTCTCGAAGCCCTTTTCAGCTCTCAGCATTGGCGTAACCATCACTAGGTACACTGGGTGCATTGTAACCAGTACAATTTTGAAAACCTGAATTTTACTGGGTCTGTACCCAGTAAAAATTGCAAGAGTCGAGCTTACATTTATTTCACAATGTGCCTACAAATATGAATTTCATAAAAAACATGAAAAATACAAAAATGATCAGATTTCAAGAAATAAATACGAAGCAAACCTTTCATTATTTATTCCAGAGACTTTGTCAGCCAGGTTATCGGTGTCCAACAGTGGGGTGTGCTGGATGACGCCACATATCCCGCTGCGGACTAGCGCTTTGAGGGCGTGGGCACATGGACACGGGACAGTGTGCCACCGCACAGCACCAAGGAAACCACGCGTGTGTAAACAGCGACATCAGCTTTAGGGAAACACGACAGTCCTTCTGCTCCCAACCCATATACCACAGGCGTCGCCGGCGGAGTTCGTGACTCCTCCCTTTCAGGAAACTAGAGATCAACCACCGACTTTTACGGTAAAAAATGGTTGTTACCATGACAAAAGATGGTCAGCAAGAATCCATCTCGAAACACGGAAAAGTACCCGTTTTTTACGGTCAGGTACAAGTCAAGCAAGTGCCATACAAACGACGCATACGGAAAGACGCGAAATGGACTTCTTCCTGTGCCTGATCCTGTTGTATCTAACTTGCCGGACCGTTCACCATGCATGCTCTATCGAGGAAGCTCTGAGTTTGCGACGCCATATTTATATACGACCGACGACGGTCAGACTGTAGTTTTGGCTGTCATGACCGTTTACCCCAGCTCAAATTTAACCTCGCCATTCGAAATGAATTTTGAATTTAAATGTTATTAGGAGCTGCATACTTATTTATTCGTGATAAGCATGTCATGTTAGCGACATAAAGCTATTAAAAAAGCATGACAAAGCTCATAATAAATATAGAAAAAGAGGAACAAAACGATCGTTTATTGCGGTCTGCGGATATGGCCCTTCGTCAGCACTATTAAAGATCGCTGATGATTCTTCAGATCGCTAACGAAGGACCAGGCCCGCGACCTACGCTTGTGTTTTACCTCTTTTTCTATATTCATTATGAGCTTAAGGCTATTTGTATAAGTTTAAATAGCTTAATTTACATCATGCTCATCCAGTAAGTACTTCATCATCTTCATCGTTAACACGCGCACTGGAGCACGTTTGTGCTCCAGAGTGCGTGTTAGACCTGCCATCAGCGTCACCAAAAAACATGTTTTTCGTGAATAGCTCAAAAACGAAGCAGATAAGGGCGATGGCTTTTGTACGAAATTTACGGCAACTCACGGATTTTAACATTACGCCTATGGGCGTTGCATGGAAATAATCGACTTATAAAGGACTCCGTCCCCCCTCCCGAACTTTCGGAAGGTGGCGACGCCCTTGGAACCGATCGACAGCCGGGAGTGAACGCCAGCCATTATCGGCGTATCGGCTGCCGCAGCGCACCGACAAACTTACAGCGAACGTCGTATGTGTGACTACTACATTAACACAGCTCGTGGAAACAATAGGCCTAAGAGGCTCCAGTTGTTCCACGTCGAAGCCTGGAGTATTCCCAGTGGGCTACCGGCGGCCGTGCCAAGCGGCCGGCTCGCCTGTCGCCGTGTCTGACGCCGGTGGCCGTACCGGCGGCGGCGGGGCGGGCCGGCTGCCTGTTGGCTCCTCCAACTAGCTGGAGCCGCACCGCTAGTCGTCAGTTATTGGCCGCCTCGACCTGCCACCAGCGTCCGGCCCCACTTGTTAGCCGCCCCCGAACACTTGGCGAAACGCTCCGCTGTCACGCTCGGGCGTCAC
The DNA here is from genome assembly GCA_014673585.1 of Semibalanus balanoides. Lineage (NCBI taxonomy): Eukaryota > Metazoa > Arthropoda > Thecostraca > Balanomorpha > Balanidae > Semibalanus > Semibalanus balanoides. The sequence continues at coordinate 5,466 of VOPJ01005896.1, forward strand.
GTCCGACACGCCACCTGTATCGCTGCGAGTGTCCTGCGCAAGTTCCCGGCGGTCTGCACTGTCGCCTCCTTTGGGCGTCTTTAGGCCGGCGTTGACTGGGGTCTGATCTGAACACATTGACTGGAGGGAGTTAAACTATCCCTGGTTACCTTCCGAACCACTGATCGCGGCGAGACGCGCAATGCGGCATTCAAAAGCGCTCAAGGATGCAATTTTGAAGCACGCTTGAAAGTTTCAGATTGGGGTCATATGTCAGGTCACAGTCAGGTTAGATGTCAAAAACGAGATATTTTAGTTTATGGGCCATGCTTACCATCCAAAATCCCCTGAGTTTCACGTCGACAACGCTAATCGTTTTTGAGTTACTCGTATTATGAAAATTCGTCAGGGGACGTTAAACGCCCTCCCCCCGTCAATGCCGGGCTAAGACGACGGGGATCAGAATAAAGCGTATTCACTGTCTAAGGCATTGCTGCGAATGAACCTAACAGTTACTTTTTGTGCAGCATTTTTGAATGGCTTGCTTATTGTGAACTCAGAGATTTGTCATAGGAGGGCATTTCCAGCACTTGTACGACATCTTCACTACGATGATTGCCTTACATTCGTAATTGCAACAGCCCATAAACGGCTCGAATCCTCCACAACTATGCGATTAATTCTTAAGCCATGCCGTAAAAGTAAAGCTGCTTTTAACAGATGATAGCCTGCATGCGTGTTTCATGGATACAAGGTCATGTATTTTGTTTCTTAGCATTGCAATACTAATTCTAAAGATAAGGACACTAATGTTTATACAAGGAAATATACGCGTTACATATGTAACAGGTGTTAAGGTGATATCCCTCAACAAGATGAGGCCATTTTCAAACGCAAAATACGTTAAGCATTCAATGTGTTTCACTAGCAATTCAATACACGAAATTTGTGGGTTCTGGACAACTTAGCCGTCGTTCAGAATAACAAATTCACGCACGTAAGCAGGTGGCAATATTTTATTGCAAACGACTTCAAAAGTATAAAGATGGGCGCGGTTCACATAAGAAAATACTAAAATAGCATCTTAACAAAAATGTACATGAACGTGTTCACTAAAATCGGCTTTGGTTTTCACATGACTCCCTGAAAAATGTGCAGATGACCGTGCAACTATGCATGATCCCTTTTGAGATTACTCGACGTATTTTTGTAAAACATTTTGTTGCCATTTATTTTCGTCCAACATTACCTTGCCTGTACACGGGACTTCACATTATACTTGTTTTTGGCAATCAGCCTCGGGTATACTTCTTCTCCCTTTATCTTTAAAACAAGCACAACCATTTTCTACCAGAATAAACACCTCATTCAAAGCCACATCTTTTACACCTTTTTCAATTCAGACATGTATGCATACTTTAAACACTGCTGACACCCATCTTGAGTCTCTGGGCTGACCTTGACCTCTGCTTGGTGTACCAGGCTTCTTCGGCCAGACTTCAATTAGTGTGTTCGGGCTGGACGCGGTGAGCCATGGCTATGTTGTTCCGCTGATCCGCTGTAGGCGTTACCTTGTTGGACCATTTAATTATGCACTCAGGGAAAAAATATTAAATCAATTTTAGCAAACACGTGCGTTAACGTAGCGTTTAAAATTTGTTTCAAATGGCATACATCTCCTCGGAAAATCTACACCCGTTGATTCTTCCTGGAAAAATGATGACCACTGATGATGATGATGATGATGACGATGATGAACGGATGGTTTCTCCCGTCTACCTCATCATATCGACCCAGCTGCGCGAGGCAGCCGTACATACCACCGACCGGCCGCGGCTCGCAGGGTTACCTGCTAAGGTTACCTCTCGGTACCCTCCCCTCTACCGGTGTTTGGTGGGGACGGGTGCCAACCAGCCGTCCCCACCAAACACCGCATCACCATCCTAAATATCCAGCCGACCGCGGCCGTCATCCCCACCCGAGCCGGATGACCGGCTCTGAACGGCTCCTACTGGGGCGGGGTGGGGGGGGGGCTAATTTTCAGAGTCAGGGAGCTTCCGCCGCGGCCTAGGAAGCCCCACCGGCCCTCCGCGGCCGCGTCGAAATCGATGTTACAGCGATGCGCTGCGGCGGGCCGGCTGCCGACGGCTGGCTCGAGTGTTTATCGTCTGTATAACCTGCCGCCGTGCATGCGTGCCGCATTAGCCGTGTAGGGCGGGACTGCAGGTCAGCCGGCCAGGGTGGGCTGTAGGCAGGCTGTAGGCAGGCTGTAGGCAGGCTGTAGGCAGGCTGTAGGCAGGCTGTAGGCAGGCTGTGGCAGGCTGTTGGCAAGCGTAAGGCAGGCTGTAGGCCAGGCTTGTAAGGCAAGGCTGTTGGCAAGCTGTGGCAGGCTGTAGGCAGGCTGTAGGCAGGCTGTAGGCAGGCTGTAGGCAGGCTGTAGGCAGGCTGTAGGCAGTTTCAGGTCGGCCGGCGGAGGAATGATTGGGATGGAGGGATCACCACAGCTGGCTCTCATAAATGCAGCAGCCGACGCGGCGAGGATGACAACGGGCAGCCTGCCGGAGTGGCCTGATGAATGCATGCTTATGTGTGGCGACTCGTGAAGTTCTCACCGCCGAGTACGTAAAAATGTCATCCTCTGAGGCTGCTGGAAATGCAGGTCGCAAAAGGTCATCTATCGTAAAATGTCATGTGGTTATTTACTATTGGATACCATTCCGATCTTGACATTACATGTCTATATTTATATTTCAATAGTTTTGTAGCGTTTTGTCTTGAAAGAACAAAATGTTTTGGCTACGCACTCAAAAGTCCAAGAGCGGTCTCTGAGTGCTGCCTGCGGCTTTTGGGCCTTGTGTTCATACTCAGCACCACTGACTACTCAGCACCACTGACTAACCAGTGGTAACTTACCTCTTACCAGGGGAGGGCACCGAGTGGTAACTTACCACTTGCCAGGGGAGGGTACCGAGTGGTAAATTACCTCTTACCAGGGGAGGGTACCGAGTGGTAACTTACCTCTTACCAGGGGAGGGGTACCGAGTGGTAAATTACCTCTACCAGGGAAGGGTACCGAGTGGTAAACTTACCTCTTACCACGGGAGGGTACCGAAGTGGTAACTTACCTCTTACCAGGGGAGGGTACCGAGTGGTAAATTACCTCTTACCAGGGGAGGGCACCGAGTGATAACTTATCCTCGTACTGCCAGGGAGAATGCCGTTTTCACTTCACCCAGGATTGACTGAGGGGGGAGTTAAACACCCCCTGGCCTGGTTATCTTCCGATCCAATGATCACAGCGAGATGCACAAGGCGACATTCGAAAGCGCTGGAGGAGGGGAAGCTAAGTCACGCTCGAAATTGTCCAATTGAGATCATATGTCAGGTCACAGTCAGGTTAAAGATAAAAAACGATATATTTGAGCCTATGCGCCATTTACAATGATCACCCAAAAAGCTCTCAAAGGTATGATACACGTCAAGCACGATCTAAAGTACAATTGTTGGCTAAGATTAAGGTCACGGTCAGGTCACAAAAGTTCACTTTACACAAAATATCTACGAAAGTCATGCTACACATGTTTTACGGATCATTTTTTGCGTATAATTCGATAGTGATACTCAATTTACCACCTGACTTTATGTAAATTAAGTTATTGTCATGCTAAGGTCAAAGAAAGATCACAAAATGTCAAAATGTGAAATTGGTGCATATTGATAAAAAGGCATGCTGCTTGAAGATGCAAATACAGTGTTGTCATTTATTTTTCTGTATCTTGTCGATAAAAGCAAAAGAAAAACGAATTCAAAATATGACATGAGTTACCAATATTTTAGATGCCATTACTCAGTACAAAATGATTTCGTTTTGAAATTGAGTATGGTAGCTGTTTGCCTATATATATTTATTTTACATGTCTTCCATTTTTGTTTTCAATATCTTTGCTAAATTTGATTTTGTGGTCATGTTTCCAAAACAAATTTGTGTTTTGCATTTTAGGGGTAAAAGTCTAGAAAGAATGGGATCTCTGACGACGCAACCTTACCCCCTGTCAACAACATATGGCTGAGAAGCAAAATTTGATTCTCCCACCTACGTCCCCCTTGATAAAAATCCTGGTTAGGTTCCTGGGACAGATAGGAACCTAAATACTGATAAAACAAGGCTCCTTTCTTTAACTATAGTCTTTACGTACCTATGTCTGACGCGATTTTGTTACACCATATTACCAAAAATAATGATAATTATGATAATAACGCAGCTGGTTTTCAACAAAGGGGCAGTGGTGCAATGTATGTCAAAGCTGGTGGTCTTCTCCTTTGGTGGTCCACTGCTGTATGTTACAATGGAGGCATTGTTTTAAATTCACAATGGTTTTCAATGACGTTCCTAATGTGAAGGCTGGGGTGCTGATTGATCAATCGAAGCGATCAGCCGGTAAAACTGCTGTCACTACGGTGTTCAATTGTTGTATTGTTGTGCTCAATCGTTCATCGAGCGAGGCGGCTCAAACTGTTTCACAAGTGGGCTGGACTTCGTCACGCTGCTGAACAAGTTGCTACACTTTCTCCAACTCATATCAAAGCTTTACTCAGCTGTTAATTGAATAGTGTATGGCCTTGGATCCTATTCATGTGCAACATCTTTTGGCCATTTTGTCAACGGAAATGAGCTATTTCTAATCGGTTGATTATGTCGTTTGATGTGACGATGGAAAGCATAATATGGCCAGGCGTGATGGTATACGACACAGTCCCATGTCGAGACTGCTGCTGCTTACCCCAGTCGACCAATCAACGTATGCCGAGGTGTCACTCAATGTGTTCTATAGTGTATCACACCGTTCCACATCGCACTAAATTGTACTGCGCCGGGACTGTCTGCCGTGCGCCACACTGCGCCGCGGGACTGCCTGCTGTGCGCCACACTGCGCCGGGACTGTCTGCCGTGCGCCACACTGCTTCTGATTGCCGGCCGATCGGCCGATCAAAGCTCTGCTCACGTCATCAGGAGTGTTCGTCATTCTAGCCGGCGGCTGCTGCTGCGGCGCCGCGCTCTAAGACTCTGAGAACAGGGCACAGCGAGCGCTGCTGTCTGGTCCCGAGGCCCCTGTGCAGCTCCGTCAGCCGGCTCATGGTACCAGTGAACCCCAGTACCCTCAGTCAGTCCCTCCTCATTAGCTTTAATGGTATCACCTGCACCACTTCCGAGAGGTGTCGAATTCACGAGAGCCGAGCCATTCTATGTACAGCAGTGTTACTAGGCTGGATAAGGTCATTAGCGATGCGCTGCCGGATGTGCAGATGAAAATAAGATGAGCCGAGCACGGCGAAACCCTCTGCTAGATTGTGCCTCATGAATTAACAACGAATGCATGTAATAATTAGACACAGCTTGTGCCGGTAATAAGATGCGCCTCGAGTAACTGATACGCATATCCCGCTGCTGTGGTATTAATAAGGTGTGGTCTAGAGTGTTATTCCACAGGTGGATAGTTGATATAGCGTTGCATTGACCTGTTTCCGCATATTATAACTGGAAATACACATTCACGGTACGGAGAATAGGTACCAGTTATTTCTATCCTTCTACAAAAAATAAGCAGTCTGTCCAAACTGACAGAGACGCGTTATATATATATATAATATATATATATATATAATAATATAATATAGTATATATTATATATATAGATATATTATCTACATACACATATAGCATATTATATAAGTACTATCAGCCTTGTGAAATGTCGCTGCAGGCTGTACTGTCAGCTTGTGAATGTTCCTGCAGGCTGTACTGTCACCTTGTGATGTCCCTGCAGGCTGTACTGTCAGCCTTGTGAGTGTCCTGCAGGCTGTACTGTCACCTTGTGATGTCCTGCAGGGCTGTACTTGTCAGGCCTTGTGATGTCTGCAGGCTGTACTGTCAGCCTTGTGAATGTCCTGCAGGCTGTACTGTCAGCCTTGGTGATGTCCTGCAGGCTGTACGTCAGCCTTGTGATGTCCTGCGGGCTGTACTGTCAGCTCTGTGATGGTCCTGCATGGCTGTACGTACAGCCTTGTATGTCCTGCAGCCTGTAGCTGTCAGCCTTGTTGATGGTCCTGCAGGCTTGTACTACGAGCCTTGTGATGTCCTGCAGGCCTGTACTAACACCTTGTGAGTTCCTGCAGGCTGTATCTATCAGCCGCTTGTGATGTCCTGCAGGCTTGTACTCGTCAGCCTTGTGATGTCCTGCAGGCTGTACTGTTAGCCTTGTGACTGTCCTGCAGGCTGTACTTCAGCCTTGTGAATGTCCCTGCCAGGCAGTACTGTCAGCCTTGTGATGTCCTGCCTGTACTATCAGCCTTGTGATGTCTGCAGGCTGTACTGGTCAGCCTTGTGATGTCCTGCAGGCTGTACTTGTCAGCCCTTGGTGAATGGTCCTGCAGGCTGTACTGTCAGCCTTGTGATGTCCTGCAGGCTGTACTGTCAGCCTTGTGATGTCCTGCGGGCTGTACTGTCAGCCTTGTGATGTCCTGCAGGCTGTACTGTCAGCCTTGTGATGTCCTGCAGGCTGTACTATCAGCCTTGTGATGTCCTGCAGGCTGTACTGTCAGCCTTGTGATGTCCTGCAGGCTGTACTGTCAGCCTTGTGATGACCTAGCAGGCTGTACTGTCAGCCTTGGTGATGTCCTGCAGGCTGTACTGTCAGCCTTGGTGATGTCCTGCAGGGCTGTACTGTCACCCTTGTGATGTCCTGCAGTGTCTTTGTACTGTCAGAGCCTGAGTGGATGGTCCCTGCGAGGTCCTGTTACTGGTCAGCCTTTGTGGATGCATCACTAGCTGGCTTGTGACTAGTCGCGAACACTCGTGATGTCCTGCAGGCTGTCACTATTCAGCGCCTTGTGGAGTGCTTCCTAGTTCAGGCTGTACTGTCAGCCTTGTGATGTCTCTGCAGTAGCTGTCACTGAGTCAGCCTGTGGATGTCCTGCATGTGACTGTACTGTGCAGCCATAGTATGTCCCTGGCAGGAGCCCCCGCTTGTTAAACTCGTCAGCCTTGTGATGTCCTGCAGGCTGTACTGTCAGCCTCATTTGAAGCCACCCTGTGCCAATTTGTCGAGACGTCTGCTTTGATGCTGCTCACTGCAGCGTGGAAGCCTACGGCTGTTAATGACAGCCGATTTGGCGATAAAATGACAGATCGGCGCTGTCAGTGACATATATATCTTCTCATCATATTGTGTGTCGCTGCAGTCGTTTGATTCTGTCCGATAGCTGCCTTGTACTCGTACATCACTTGGGCGCGTTACTGCTCCCACACGAGTTGTAATGAGCAACAGACATTGGCGCTGACAATGGCTCAGAAACGTGCACTTTGTGTCTCAACACGAGTGGACTCCGGGTAAGACCTTAATCCTATTGGCTGCGGCTCTGCTGAATAAATGCCGTACTTATCATAAGCCGCCAAACACGCAGCACATGCATGCGTTGGCATACATGCACAGCTCGGACGCAATGGAAACCTGTTCCTGGCTATATGACTATGACTGTTGAGTGTCTATCGTTTGGCGGTCCGTGATCCAGCTACCTGTCATTTGATAGCCATCTGCCGTGGCTGACAGTTCTGACAGTCCACGATTCGGCTGTCACATGGTCTGTCTTCTGGCCAGTGCTGTGCCTATACTGCGCCGAGCTGTGCCTACTGACATGACTGGGTACCTCGCACCGCGCCGTACCTATCTATTGATCCTCAACCCGCGAGTCGGGACACAGCCGGGACACAGCCGGGACATACTCGGCAGGTCACCGCCTACCACCCGACTGGCCTGTGTGATCCGGCGTCCCTGCAGATCGATCGTCCAGTCAGGAGAAGAAGCACCGTCGCGACTCCGGCTACTGCACCGTCGTGACTCCGGCTACTGCTCTGGTGCCGGCGCCGGAATGGGGGGAGGGGGGGGGGGCACTCTGCTCTGCGACGCTGCGGTCTGCCAGAGGTCCGACTATCAGTCAGGCGTCGCTCACCCCCTGTCACTGACTTCTCACCAGCACAGCAGTGCCACCTGGGCATCAACACCCGACGCTTAACTCTGTCTCTGTATCATGTCTCTGTACTCTGTCTTCTGTCTCCTAGTCTCTGTCCTGTTCTCTGTCTGCTGTCTCTTTAGTCTCCGTGTCTCTGGTTCTCTGTCTCTGTCGTCTGTCTCGCTCTGTCTCTGTCTCTGTCCTCTGTCCTCTGTCTCGTGTCTCTTCCTCTGTCTGTCTCTGTCTCTGCTCGGTCTCCTCGCTCTCTCGTCTCTGTCTCTGTCTTGTCTCTGTCTCTGTCTCTGTCTCTGTCTCTGTCTCTGTCTCTGTCTCTGTCTCTGTCTCTGTCTCTGTCTTTGCCTCTCTCTGCTCGTTTATCTCCCTATGTGTCTCTGCATCACTGTCTCTCTATTATTTCACATTCTCCCACTCTTTCTTTCTCGTAACACTCTCTCCCCGTCTCGTTTTTGCTCACTCTCTTGCTCATTTTTAATTCCATTTTATTGTATCGTGTTCTGTCGTTTCTCCCTCTCTCCTTTTCCTCTGGAAGTGCCTCCACTCTTCCCGCTCTATTTCCTTTATACCACGTATTTTCCGAACTTAAAGCCAGGCTCCTTAGAAATTGCCCGTGACACATGCGAGTTGGTTGGGTGCATCGCTGGGATTGCCCTGTTTAGGTGAAGCTCTCTCGCCGTGGTGTGTTTTGCCGCATTCTGCACCGGCCGTCAGCAATGATAATCCCCTCCCTTTATGAGCCGACTGCGATGTTAGTAGCGACGTGTCAAATCGGACATCGAATCTAACGACTCGAATCTGCCATCGAGTCGGATCGGAGGGCCGGTGAGAACTCCTGACTAGCTGAGCGAAGGCTGCAGCCTGGGAACGGCAGCGGTACGGCGAGCTGCCGCCGACCTCGCGCCGACCATAACTGGCCGTCACCCCCGCTGACCTTCGGCGCTCATTTAGACATCAATACCACGCGGCTGATCAGCCGGCGCCATGCAGATGGCTCTCTAGTCACGGCTTTAGCTGGCTGTGCACTAATCCAATATTTACACAACATTCGGCCAGCTGAGCGGATGGCAGAGCTGAGTTTATTGTCAGGCCTGACCCGGAGTGGTCCCGCCGCCGCCGCCGCCACCGCCGCCGCCGCCGCCGCCCCCTGGTGGTGACATTAGTGGCTGAAAGGCTGCCGGCCAGCGGGCGGGGCACGACACAAAGCTGCCTCCTGTAAGGTGGTGGTGGTGGGGGGGGGGGGTCAGTCTGTTATTCCGGGGCACGCGCTGTCGCTGGCTGTCCGACCTCCGTCCGGGTGGTGACGCTGCCCCTGGCGACGCCGGCGACACCTCAGCCGCTGACTACCCCGGCTACAGCCAGTGTTTGACTACTGAATACTGATACACTGCCTCCCCTGGACACGGCTGTAGTGGCGGCGACTACTGATATACTACTGTGATAGCTCCCCGCGTAACAGCCTATACCACATTGACACATGCTTAACTAATTCATCCTGCTGAACGACTGTGTGACCGGAAACACCGATCAATGGCCTGCGGACAGCCCTTTCTCATGTACCGATAGTTGCTGCCCGGTGAGCAGGGAACAAAGAAGCGTCTTCGAGAAACTGATTTATGGTATCGTTGCTGTGTTGACGGCCTGTGGCAGACCTGGTGGAGGGGGGGGGGGCGACCTGGGAAGGTCACCAATCACGGGCCGGCGGCCGATCCCTGGGAACAGTGCCGGCTGCCCACTCCGATCCAGCTGCGGTGCAATCGATGGCACTGGCACTGGGTGGAGACTACCGGCAGCGTGTCGACCTGGTCCCTGACACGACTCTGACACGACCCTAACACGACCCTGACACGACCCTAACACGACCCTGACACGACCCTGACACGACCCTGACACGGCCGTGACACGACCCTGACACGACCCTGACACGACCCTGACACGACCCTGACACGACCCTGACACGGCCGTGGACACTGCAAGGAGAAGACCCAGAATGGGTGACTGACAAGCCCTGGGTGTGGACAGAGGTGACTGAGACAGCCTGGGTGGTGAGCAGAGGGTGACTGACCAGCGCCTGGGTGTGGCAGAGGTGACTGACAGCCCTGGGTGTGGACAGAGGGTGAGACTGACAGCCCTGGGATGTGACAGAGGGTGACTGAGACCGCCCTGCGCGTCGTGACAGGAGGGTGACTGACAGCCCTGGGTGTGACAGAGGGTGAACTGACAGCCCTGGGTGTGACCAGAGGGTGAGCTGAACAGCCCTGGGTGTGGCAAGAGGGTGACTGACAGCCCTGGGAGACAAGAGGGGTGACTGACAGCCCTTGGGGTGTGACAAGAGGGTGACTGACAGCCCTGGGTGTGAAAGCGGGGTGACTGTACAGCCTGGTGTGGAACAGAGGGTGAGCTGACTGCCCTGGGTGTTGACAGAGGGTGACTGACAGCCGTGGGTGTGACAGAGGGTGAACTGACAAGCCCTGGGTGTACAAGAGGGTGACTGACAGCCCTGGGTGTTGCAGAGGGTGGACTGAGCAGCCCTGGGTGTGACAGAGGGTGGACTGACAGCCCTGGGTGTGACAGAGGGTGACTGACAGCCTGGGTGTGACAGAGGGTGACTGACAGCCCTGGGGTGTGAAGAGGGTGAACTGAACAGCACCTGGGTGTGACATGAGTAGAGGGACTGACGCCCTGGTGTGACAGAGGGTGACTAGACTAGCCCTGGGTGGTGCAGAGGTGACTGACAGCCTGGGTGTGACAGAGGGTGACTGACCAGCCCTGGGTGTGACAGAGGGTGGAACTGACAAGCCCTGGGTGTGACAGAGGGTGACTGACAGCCCTGGGGTGTGGCAGAGAGGTGCACTGACAGCCCTGGGTGCTGACAGAAGGGTGGACTGAACAGCCCTTGGGTGTGACAGAGGGTGACGTCGACAGCCCTGAGTGTGACCAGGTGGACTGACAGCTCCTGGATGTGGAAGCAAGAGGTGACTGACAGCCCTGGGTGGACCCGAGGGTGTACTGACTAGCCCCTGGGTGTGACAGAGGGTGACTGACAGCCCTGGTGTGGCAGAGGGTGACTGACAGCCCTGGGTGTGCAGAAGGGTGACTAGACAGCCCCTGGGTGTGACAGAGGAGTGACTGACAGCCCTTGGGTGTCAAGACAGAGGGTGACTGACAGCCCACTGGTGTGACAGAGGGTGACTTGACAGCCCTGGGTGTGACAGAGGGTGACTGACAGCCCTGGGTGTGACAGAGGATGACTGACAGCCCTGGGTGTGTGGTGACCGGGGTGCCTGGAAGGTGACTAATGTTTAGACAAAGCGTCATTTCTCTTGCTTCCTGGAAGATAGCGATGTGTCATCCCATTTTGCCAGGCTCCATATCCAGACACTACCAGGACAGCTGGTTGGTGAAGCCTCCAGAACTGTCTTCAGAACTTTAGAACTGTCCAACGCAGCGCTCCCTCACCTTCCAGTCACTCAGTAAAGCCAACAGTCACTTCCAGGAGAGCCATGGGTCACAGAGTTCACCCGTTCTAGCTGACAGGCCGGTTAGCGCAGTACGCGGCTCACGGGACGTCTCCATCCCGGCCAACTCGGCTGACAAACTGTTGTCAGTTTGTCAGCCGTCCCGCTGGGCTGACCAGCAGCCTCCGGTCCATGACGTCACCAGCACAGCGACACCTCGCTCTGCCCACAGCGGCTCAGCGGTAATGTCGTCGCGCCCCGTGGCCAAGGCTGTTTGGGGAGGCAACACATTCCTGGCTGCTTAATCATAAATGCAGTGTTAAAAGATTTAATGCCTGCACTCGGCACATCGATGGAGATTATAAACCTCTTCAAAAGCGATGACTAACCATTCATTTACTTTACTATGAGTCGGGTCAGCGACAGAAAGTGGCGAGCTGTCTATTTTTAAATATAAATGCTATGATCTATGTCTATTATGGATTGCAGTGGTCGTTTCTGGAAGGCCGTACTGGTGCTGTATTTATATCCACCGGAACTGTCAGGCCAGCATTAAGTCTCTTCCAGCAATGTCTGGGGGCTGAGTTGAGCTGTCGGTCAGGGAGGCGCTGCGCTGTCATCGCCGGCTGACCGCACTGAATCTGAACGGCAGTCGAGCCCCGCGCCGCCACATCACACCGGCACATCAGTGTCACATCACACCAGCACATCACTGCCACATCACACCAGCACATCACTGCCGCCGCCTCACACCGCCGCCACCGCCACACCGCCTCCGCCTTGCTCGGCGCCTGGCCCATCCTGCAGATTAGCAGATGCAAATCCGGCCGGCCTTCTGCGGTGCTGGCATGATAGCTGGCACCGCTGCTGCCGCTGCCGCTGCTGCTGCCGCTGCCGCTGCTGCTGCCGCTGCCGCCGCTGCCGCTGCCGCTGCCGCTGCCGCTGCCGCTGCCGCTGCCGCTCGTCGCTGCCCTGCTGCCAGCTGCCGCGCGCTGCCGCTGCCGCTTGTCCTTGTTGCCGCTTGCCGCTGCCGCTGCCTGCTGCTGCGCTTGCGCTGCGTGCTGCCGCTGCCGCTGCCGCTGCCGCTGCCGCTGCCGCTGCCGCTGCCGCTGCCGCTGCTGCTGCCGCTGCCGCTGCCGCTTTGCCCCCTGTCGGCCAGCAGTTTCGGAGTAGGCTATAATGTTCAGCACCGCGGCCTTTTGACCGGCAGTTAGAGCTGGCTTACCTGATGAGCCCTGCAGGCTATATCCGGCCGGCCGGCCGCGGATCTCTGGGTGGCGGCGAGACGAAGCCTTTCACGTACCGTGAGGTCGGCTGGGACGAGTCTGCACGTGCTGCCGTGACGTGCGTCCGCAGCTGATGGCGAGGCAGTACCGTCACGCCTTCAGCAGTACTGCCACGCGAGTCACGTCATACTGAACTGCTGCACTCTGCAGGCCCTCCTGCTGCACTGTGGGCTGCTACACCATACTGCCTCGCCTCCTGCTCCTGTTACACTCTCCTGCTACAGAGTCCACCTGGTACACCATACTGCCTCGCCTCCTGCTCCTGTTACACTCTCCTGCTACAGAGTCCACCTGATACACCTCCTGCTGCACCCTCCTGATACACCCTCCTGATGCATCCTTAGGATGCATCCTTAGGATACACCCTGTTCCTTATGCTACACCGTCATGCTTACACCCTGTGACCCTCCTGCTACACCCTCCTGCTACACACTCCTGCTACACACTCCTGCTACACCCTCCTGCTACACCCTCCTGCTACACCATCATGCTACACACTCCTGCTACACCCTCCTGGTCCTGCTACACTCTCCTGCTGCTGCAGTACGCTGCTCCACTCTCTCGGCAGGAGGCCAGTAGCACCCAGTCCTCTCCCCTGCTGCGATGTCACGGCCCGGACGCGGCTCTCAGGGAGGCAGCGTCCAGCGGTGCTGATGCAAACTCAATAGCGTCTGCAGGCGGGCCGTGGCGGCCGCCGCTGCCGCTGCTGACTGTCTGAGGTCTGTCCGGGGCCAGTTTACTGCGTCTGGGCTCCTCCTTCACACCGGCTGTGCCTGCCGCTCGGCTCCGCAGCAGCTCCAGTCAATGGGTGCTCTGCGGGCGGTCACAGCGACAGAGAAGCTGGTGCGGCGCGACGCCCCGTTCTATTCTGAGGCTTATAATTTGATGGTGTTCAGTGAATGGTGGTCCATATTTTGGTGGGGTAGTTTCTGGGTAAGGGATGGACCTAACCGGTCGCTGCGGCTATGGTGTTGTGTCCAACTGTGAGAACATCAGCCTCATAAGTGTATATGAATAGATGGTTATTGTTTACCGTGGGGCTGAAGAGAAGATGCGTGGAACTGCATTGGGCGGTCGTAACTTGTGACGGACAGGTTAACCCAGAATGTCTTAGTGCTGAGCGGCATAGCATCATCAGGTCAGCCGTCAGGTCAGCAAGAGATTTGCCAGATTTTCTGCGATTTGGTTGAGCGGGAGAGGTAATTTCAATCTCTGTGCAGGACGGCGAGTAAAAGTACTTAAAATGTTTGCCGCCTTTTGTCAGGCTGTGTATTTGGCGGTGTGCCTGTGCGTATGTGCTCGAAACTGGCTGGTTCCTGGGCGTAGTTGGATTGAGATGACATGAGCTATTTCGTGAATATGCCGCTCACGATACAACGTACAGCTGATGTAGGTACAGTCTATAGATTTATGTTATTCTGCTGAGTATATGCAAAGACATCTGCATATACATATGTGACTGCAAAATGCATGATTGCCTAGCAAAGTCCTCAAATCTTCGAAAATCATCCTGATACAACCAGGCCGATTGAACAAACGTTAAATGACATCAACCCCTCAACCACCCAACCAACTTCGGAGTCGGTAGAATTATGAAATTAAGATAAGCGTTAAAAAGACCTTCGAATAAAACGATTAAGTACCAATAGCGTACCAATTCGTGTCACCAAGAACCAACCCGAGTATGTGATTTACAATCATCCTCAATTTTGCGTGGCTTCCTTTCATGTTATCAGAGAAAAGAAACTGTCGCCAAGGAAGTGACTATATTGATTTGAGCTGAAATGCCATTCCGTAATTAAAGTGCATTGTGCGTATCGTACAATACAGTGCGTTTTTCATAGCTATAATCGAGATAAAAGCTCTATGAATTACTGAGATGTCAGTCGCAGAGGCGAAACATGTCTTTGATAATGTACCTAGTGTTTGATAATGTACTGAGTGCTTATTTTTGGCCACCTTCGCTGATGTCTTTGCATTATTCATTATCAAACCCACTGATGTGATGGTTTTAGCACCTGCCAGCGGCTCGTGAAGGATGATTCACGTTGCAACTCAGGTCCTATAGACATCACGCAGGCGTCATTCTGTCATGCCAGGCTCTAGGTGTCGAGAAACGAAACACAGCTGATTATCAGGCCAATAACTGGACCACGTGAAACAAAACACATCTGATCTTTTGTCCAATAGCCAAATCACGTGACAAGGAGCATAGCTGATACTCGGGCCAATGGTTAGGTCACGTGACACGAAACACAGCCGACACTTAGGTGACAAGGAGCCTGGGTCACGTGCCCTTCAGTCTTACAATGTCCTCATACACAGCCACCTCATACAAAGTCACCTTACCGGCAACCTCCGGTGGTCAGGACTGGCTCCCAGTAAGGTGCAAAAGTGTGAAGATGGGTCAACGAACACGAAACAACGAAAATGAAGGTCACAATAACTAGGAGAATTAGGAAAGAGTTTAAGATAAAAATCTGAAAATTATGATTTCTTCGATTTTTCATTGTACAGTGATTTCAACAAAAGTACAATGTAAAGTTGCAAAAAATCAAAATCAACCGAGCCGAACTTCAGTCTTCAGCAAATAGATTCTGGTACTAAGGGGCCGGTCCACGGTCTCGGCTGTGAATAAATTTAATCGGATCTTCGGAACGGGAGGCTCGAAGCTCACAAACCGCTACGAGACCTTTTGCCCGAACAAATAAAAAATGCCTTTCCGGCCGCCTTCGGGATCCGGCAATGACGTTATGCCTTTGGTGTGGTATGTTATGTGCAGCTACCTGAGAAGCGACGACTTTGAGCGCCCGGACAGAGTTTTGGGCCGCGTTTTGGGGAAGTTTTTTGGCCCACCCCTTCCGTTACATTACTCCATCCCTCTGCATGTCCTCCGCACACAACAATGTCCCTGCGCCCCCTCCATCAACACCCCTCTGCTAGTGCAGTGCTAGCCGTGATCTCGGCTGGGAATAAATTTCTCTCCTGGGATCTCAGAACGGAGGCACTCCGACTCATAATGTTGTTTGACAGTTCTGTCGGAGACACCACATAAAGGAAATGTCATGCCCGCTTGAAACTGAAGGTAACCTTCACGCCATAGTCACAATGGTCACATCCAAAGTGCGCGCACTTGGTCAAAGTCGCAAATGCCGAATGAATAGGGTCACGCACTCGGTGCGTAAGATTTTGCAGCGCTCAGCCGCTGTTTTTAGGAATATTTTTGGAAGTGTAAAATAATAACTCAACGCGTCCTTCACACCTGAAAGAATTGAATAGCCCAAACCATTTAAAAAATCACTTAGTGTTTAAAGATTTTCCCAAAAGTGCTAAGCATTTTCTATTTATTTATGTAATAACTTAAAAGTTGATGATTTTACCAAGTACAATAAATCACAACCCGGTCAACATAAAGTGGAAATCGTCACATTTCGCACGTGGGCAATGCGTAAGATTATTGACTTGACTGGCCCATGAACCTGCGTCCAGGGTCAAGTGGTATATGTCATGGAAAGGTCAGCTGTGGTCAGGTGGGGTGAGGTGACAGAACAGGTAGGTGACAGGTCAGGTGACAGGTCAGGTGACAGGTCAGGTGACAGGTCAGGTGACAGGTCAGGTGACAGGTCACCGTCCGTCTGTTATGGCGGGCACACCGCGGCTCCTGTGCAGCTCCTGTGTTGTCACACCTGTCGCAGTCGTCACACGGGTCAACAGGGTACAATACAGGTTACAATAAACAAACAAATAAACAAACAAACAAACAGGGTACAACGAAGTTCGGCGGTGTATTGACCCCGAACTAGAAATGCCCGGATCTTTCATGAGCGTCAAGCTTGAATGCACGGTGATCCTGTGTAAAGGTCGTTCAAAGGTTTTAAGCCAGAACACTATTTTGCATTTTTTTAAAGATAGTTTAACTTTTTGTTGGTTAGCTATTATTACCCACATGTTTCCACCATCTTTGCTGACTTTTAACGTCTGTGCTGGACGAAAATCGGACTAGCCAGACCTGAATATCTATCCTAATTAGTCTGGAAATACCGCGTTATTAGAGCCGCTTGGATAAGATTCCCTGAAGCCAAGCATAAGCTCATTAGGGAACGACGCTTATGATTTACGAAAACAAACTTTCACGTTTTTGAAAAGCCAGAACTCCATTCAAGCTTCGCATATTCTTCAAAAGCCACTGGAGCTATTTAGGCCGCCAGAGCGTTGGCTAGACTTCAGAACTGGCCCCATGAGACATCCGGCGACGTAATTTCGTTTTATGATTGTGCGCTATGGGCAAGATGTCGTAGCACTGTGCCGGAACACCATTTCCAGCCCTGCCATGGCGCCCAGCCATGATGACAGTGACTGCAGATCAAAGCGGCCGAGATTCTCAATAGGCCCCCGGGAGCTACTCCGGAAATGGCCAGCCGCGTCACTGGTGACGTGCGAGTTACGAACACCGCCGGTATGTCGATGTATTGGTGTGTAATGAGACGCGTTTTAACTGCTTGAAAATTTGTTTTGTCTATCAAATATGTATTTCCTTATATTCCTACTAAAATTATTGTAAAATTAGAGAAAAAATTGTGCTTCATATGTTTGGCTATTTTAGGTAAGGCACTGCCTCATCTGCCTCAATGGAAGAACCGCCACTGCTACTGTGGATAGAAGCACACCTACTAAATTGAAAGGTAAATATTAACTAGGATGGCTTAGCAAATGTAGAAAATGTGGTTGGTATCTATTTGATAGACATATTACCTTGTATACTTCGCTCTCTGACAGCTCATGCCTTTTCCAGACATTTATGTTGTCTGATGCTTGATGCTTAAATCCTGAGTCTTACAAATATGACATTGTCAATGTCTGCACTAAGGGAATCTCAAAGGCAATTGATGCATTTAATGGGAGGATCAATGCACATTTTCGGTTTTCACGCATTTTTTATATATCCCACTCCCACAAAGTAGATATCTAAGATTGTACATCCCTGCAAGCAAGTGAAACTCCATGTTTGTAATTATAAGATACCAATGTTGATATACAGAAATACCGAAGGCTTAAGCCGGCCGCACACTAAACCATTCGGCCGCGATATCGCCGCGATTCTTTCGCGGACACATCCGGGATTGAACCTCTCAAAAATTTTGTCTCTGGGTGTCGTACTGCAATTCCCAACTACAAAGTTAATGACATAGGAAACAGATTGGTTTGCCGTGCTTGTATTTTGGGCCGTGTCGCTGGCGGAGTCGCGGCGATATCGCAGCCGAATGGCGCAGTGTGCGGCCGGCTTTACAGCAGGGAATTCCGCGGTGATGGATGTCCAGTAAGCTGTCGGATCCAGATCAGATAATTTCGGTAACGTTCTGATACCGCTGGCTGATCTCCTGTGACTTCACGACACAAGACGAGTACCTGCCGTGTCTGGCGAGTCTTATACCAGTGCCTCAGCTGCACCAGACTGCACCAGACTGCACCAGACTGCACCAGACTGCACCAGTAGTCAGCTAACGACGTGCCAATTAAATCAGCCGCTGAGCGGCGTATGAGTACAGTCGCAGCCGCCGACTGGTGCCGACCTAACAGCTGCAGCTGCCCAGTGCGCAGCCGCCGACTGGTGCCGATTTAACAGCTGCAGCTGCCCAGTGCCGCAGCCGCCGACTGGTGCCGACTTAACAGCTGCAGCTGCTCCAGTGCCGCAGCCGCCGACTGGTGCCGATTTAACAGCTGCAGCTGCCCAGTGCCGCAGCTGCCGACTGGTGCCGACTCAACAGCTGCAGCTGCTCGCTGCTGCTCAGTGCTGCAGCTGAAGTGTTTTAATGATGATTGCTGCCGTTCGTCGGCGGTTACAGTATATAAAGCCCCTCACTTGCTGCTGTAGTATCACAAGCGGAACTTTATGAAATTGCTCGGGGGGGGGGCTAATGTTAATTTGATAGATTTTAATTCAGTTCTTACCATGCAACGCCATAGGCCTTATGTTAAAATTTAAAACCATTGGTGGAGGGGAGGAGGGCCCTCCCCAAGAGATATAAAGTTCCAGCCCTGTCTAGTATCTCACTGCTGGCTGTAGCAGCTCACTGATGGCTGTAGCACCTCGGTAGACGGTAGCTTTTGTATTTGGCCCGTGTTGAGCGTTTGTGCAGTTTTGGTGTTTTTGTGCATACATCAAAACAATAGACGAGATAATTAGTATGTAATCTGTTTATATTTTACAAAGCATTCGTGATCCGAACATATTGAAAGAGTATCACAAAACAAGAAATGCTCCATGCCCTGACCTCAGACCTGTTGTAGTCTGATTTGACGTGAACTAGCCTTACCTGACCTAACTTTGCCTGCCCTAGCAGCAGATGGAAAATGGAGACAGCTACGGAGGAGTCTTCCAAAGTGAGCAATCCTCGTGTCTAAAGAGTAACACCATCAGGCTTCCCAGCAACAGTCACATTAATACGCAAATGTATTCTATTGTGTGTCAATAAACACTGACTGCAGGTCATTCGGCTCGTACACTGTAAATGATGGATACACATAACACAACACACGCACCCATTATATAGGCATAGGGAATGGATGCCGACGGTTGTTTTTACGTGACCAGCTTACATGTCTGCCACAAAGAATGTTGAATACATAATAACATTGTTGATTGGATGTTAGGAAAACCCC
Organism: Semibalanus balanoides; assembly: GCA_014673585.1. NCBI lineage: Eukaryota > Metazoa > Arthropoda > Thecostraca > Balanomorpha > Balanidae > Semibalanus > Semibalanus balanoides. Next base: position 24,871 of record VOPJ01005896.1, read on the forward strand.
AAACACATTCACATGGTGACGGTAAGTAAACAACCCTCGCCACTGCCAGTGTAGGGAGGTGGATGCCACCCACCCTCGGTTTTTCCAGAACAACTCTCGTAAATATCAACCGATCGCAATGAAACTTTCAGTACCCTACTTTGCATCAATTTGACACATACCCCTACATTTTTTTTAACTTTTAACCCGTATGACCCATGACTTTTGATTTGACCTGTTTCTCAAGGCCGTGTTTGGTGAAAGTGGCGTCCCCCAGTAACAATCCTTGAAGCATGTGCAGTTCCCGAGTGTTTGTTGTTCAGGAGCATATGCTAGGTGACAGTTGTGGCTTCTGCAGAGATTGCGATCTTGATTGACCTTTCCAGAGGTCAACGGAGGTCACTGGCTTTCGATGACCTCATATGTCTTTTTTCGCCTTCTGTCCGTTTCTAGTGCAGTTTTTGATGCTGAGTTCGATTCTGGGATCCATTTTACATAATTATTTGATCCACTGGGGTCATGCGCTGCCAAAGGTCAACCGAGGTCACTGACTTCAGATGACCTGACATTATTCTTTTTTCTTCAATCTGGCAGTTTTTAGATAATTCTGTGATGCTGATTTCAAATTTGTCGTCTATTTAGCATTCTAAGACGTTCTTTTACCATTTTAGCTCGATAACTTCTCTTTTTTTACACATTTAAGATTTAATGACATTTTGGCTTTGACATGACCTCAGAGGTCACCTAATAACCCAGGATCTTAAAATCAGATGTCAATGGCTTCCTCTCGTCACAAGCAACAAGCTCGTTTTTAAATCGAAGCGCTCTAGCTCAATTAGGAGCCAAACGCCAAGGGGGATCGTACCCCCCCCCCCCCTACACGGTCACGCACCCCCTTACACGGTGATCTTGCCCTACACGGGCAAGGGTTAAAGCAGAAAATCGGAATATACACTAACTGCAATAAGAAGTATAAGCCATCTTTGTAGTCTGGTCAAAACCATGTTTGTGAACGGATGAGATATAATTCGTTGTCACTCGTGGTTTATACAGGTAGGCAGGACACGCGCAAATTTATTTGTCTTCTCATTATCCGCTCATTACATCTCTTTGCATGCTATTTTATGCACACTCCTCAGAAAACATACAAGTATAGAAATACGCATCCTCAGTGAAGACCTTAACACAGCACATACCGCACCAATATTTACAAAAATAAGGAAAATGTGTCAGGAATGTGTTCAAACAGCCAAGGAAGGTGTATGGCTCCCTGCTGTGCAGCGAGACAGTATTTTCCCCTCCAGCGAGCCTGAGCTGCGATGTCCATGTCCTGGTGATTTTTAGACCGTCACAAGTGGCACAGCGGTCGGCAGAGGCGCCGCAGTGTGGGTTTTTCGGCGGCGCGCGGTGACGGCGACAGCTAATTGAGCGGATTAGACTTGTTATGGCGCAGCTGTGCACACTCGGCCCCTGGTCGACTGTACTGTAGCTGCTATGAGTTCAAGCCGGCCGGGCAGGCTGTAAGGCTGGCTGTAGTTGTGATGAGGCCCAGACTGGCTGTAAGGCGACAGTGTCCGACGCCGGATAGCCAGGGACAGGTTCGCTGAATTAACAAACGGGTTTTTCTAGCACGATTATGTGGGGTCGTGTTTTCAAACAACGTTATCGAAGGCACCTAACACCCAGGGAACACTATTCAATGATCGGTGGGCCAGCTAAGATCATTAGTGCAACCAATGGTGTTTGGACGTTAATCACTCATAGACATGCATCTCTGTGCTTTGGTTTGACACCACCGTCAACACGAAATGACCTGAAATAGTCAGGCTTACTTGTCCACAAAGCTTACAAAAACGTAATTGATGCCTGGTGGGTCAAGGCACCGAGAAGATCCTCCCTCTCCAGTTGTCAAAGATTGGATATTTTCTCAATTTCACCCGGCCTTAGGAGTACATTGGATTTTTTACCAAGTGTATTTCCAGCATTTTACTTAAGAATACAAATTGCTTAAATTTTATCTTACATTCATATATTTTTTAACAGAAAATTATCAGTGATGGGATACTTACTACTAGTGGTGCCAATCGGTACAAACATTTGTGGAATTCCGAATTTGTCCGAACACCGACTCGGTTTCGGACGAACATAAGCATATTTATTTTGACATTTTCGGATATCTAATGCCCAAGGAGATGGTTTGTCGCGAAAATCACTAAGTTACCTTGTTATCAAAACATATTTTTTGTATATAAATGGATATTTGCTGATTGTGGCTTTCGGATATCGTAACTGCAGCGTTATTTGACAAAAATGACTATATTTATGCATACATTGGGAACGGTACACTGGATGTTTTACATTCCATATCAAACATTTTTTTGCTGCTTTCGGACAGATTTCGGGCAAAAAACGATCTTCGGACAGTTTCGGACGAACATCTGACCATGGTCTTGGACATCGGTCGGACATTGGACAAATATTTTCTGAAACTGGCACCACTACTTACTACTATGTGAACAATATCTGTAAAAAATGAAACTTATGGCTATTCTTAGTGTTTTCACCTTCTGATAATACAAATTAAATGCGTGCTGGCAGAACTAGGACCAGTCAAAACTCATTCATGACTGTTTGCAGATTGTTGATTGTTTCTATTCAGCAGGCAAAAGCGCCCTAAATTATTATTGGCTTCGTGCCTTGTTTGGTGTTCTTTCACGCCTGCAAGTGGCATGAAGCTTGAATGCTGTTTTTTGTTGTTGTAACGGCGATGGTCAATTGTATCAATTAAAATAAGTTCAAATTGCCATTTGTTTTTTGGCGGCAACAAATGTTTTTCAGACCTGAAAATATAACACCGTGCAAGGGAGTACATGTTATTAATTAATAAATCGACTACACTAGAAACTTTCGAAGAAGTTTATCACATCATTACAAAATGCAGTCTGAATACTGTGGCAGAAATTCATCGATCCACATGTATATTATAGCGCCATGCCAGTAATTCAGAATACCACACACACTATACAGTGCGCGCCCAGTCAGCAATGGACTAGTTGCAGGTTACCTTACACATTGTTTTTATGCATTTGATGGAACACGATTAATTAAAAATATTGTTTATATTGTAAATGTAATATAAATTCTTCTGAATTATCAGCAATTTAACTGATTATGTATATTTACGCAGTGGCGTTGGAACTCATTTGAAGTTGGGGGGAGGGGCAAAAGGCATTTTGAAGTCTATTTTTTTCATGCAACGTCCATAGGCGTAATGTTAAAATCCGAAAATGTTGGGGAGGGGGGGGGGGGCAGTTGCCCCCCCCCCCTCCCCGGCTCCTTACGCCTATGTATTTTACGTTAATTTATATTTCTTCTCTCTGATTGGTCATGGCGCCAAGTGAGCAATAGTTTCAGGCGATCGAAGTTACCCTGAGGTAGCTTGAGCAAATGGGTGATGCACATTTATTTTTGATAAAGATGTTCATCGGAAAAAATAAACATGAGATTTATAATCGCCACGAAAATCAAAGCACGTATATGGCGGGATTAGAGCAGAATGCAATTTAATTTGTAGTCACGCCACCTACAGAAGCAAAAACACATAACCAAAATTGTGGAATTCAACCCTGTGACCAAATAAACATCTTAAACCGGCAGTTCAAAGGGTTTTAAACGGCATAAGCTAAGGCCAGACAATCCTAAGGATAACTCTAGATATTCTTTACATGCAGGCTCTGGACCCAGACATAAGCTATTCAAAAACAACATTGAAGCTCGGTTGCATTTTCGCAAGTGGTTTCTGGGGCAGTGTTCAGTGAGGGCAGCATCCGGAACTGAGCCCACTTAAAACAACTTCCTAGCTTGGATTACCTAAACAAAGTTATATGTTTAAGTAAGAATCGCGCAGACCAGGGAGCAGCAAAGACAGCCGGGGAGCTGCTCAGTGGCGGACATATCCGCGACATGCGGCCAGTAAGCATCTTCGTGAGTATGAGGTGGAGGGCAGAGCTGTGCCTCAGCCGTAACGGAGCCTATCTCGGACATGTGCTGTAGATGATATTAAGATGAAGATTTGTGTTTTGAATATACACAGTATAAATCTCCATGAACTTCTGATCAGTTTGGTGTGAACAGTAAATCAGAGAAAAGCGCTTAACCATTTGTATTTGCCACAAGAAATACCGGGAACAACATGCTTTTGCATAGGTCGGCGCAATATTATTGCTAAATGACGTCACTACATCAAGTGCTTTATAAATAATACAGTTTTACATAACAATATCTCGTGAAATATTGATTTGTATGCAAAATAATGTGCATCACGTTGATCAGCACATTTTCTAATTATTTTACAAATATTCACCAAACAACCTGCAACTAGTCCATTCAACGAATTCGTCATTGCTGTAAGGTGGTCATTATTATAACCTTGTCGTCATCTCCATCGCTTCGAAGGAATTGACATGACACAAATCACGACTTTGTTGCAGCCATGGGCCAATTTCGGCCAATCTAAAATGGACAACTGGGCAAACGACACTGCCGCGTCGTCATTGCTCTGTTCCAGAGTGGATTACGCCCAAATCGGAATGGGTTATAAATAACTGATGCTGATCAATAAAGGTATATAATACAACTTTTAGCTAATTAATCGGTATGACCTCCACGGAAGCCAAAGGAGTCAACGTGGTAGCCAATCACTGCTTTATTGTAGCACCGCCGAACTGACGGGCCACGGACATGCACGTTTAACCTCACCAGCAATCAGAGCTGGCGTGTCACAGTCTGTGGTGTGGCTCATAGACCTCACCGCTGAACCACGCTTAAAATGGTCACGGCCCTTCTCCGCGAGCACACTACAACACGCCGACACATGGCGAGTACACGGCCAGCTTCTGTCACGAACAAATCAGCTCTCTTGTTGCTGCTGACGTGCCGCTTGTTGACCGTCGTGTTCAGGCTCACCGACGCCATACATGCGGTTGCCAACACACACAGCTGCGTGGCCACGTGACTCAGCCCGCAGTGAGACTTCCTTTCGTGCGCGGCCGGCTTCCATGAATGTGCAGCGAGTAGGCGGAATAGCTGCACGTGACGCTTCTTTTCCTCGCAGCCGCTAATCATTTCCTTTTCGATCGACCGCCGACACTTTTACCAGCTTCAAAATCGGCCGCGCGTCGTAGAGACGGCCTAAATCCGCCATATGGGTTCGCAAACATGGCCCTGGTGTTTGTATTTTTTGGAAAGCGGTCATGTGGCAACACAGAGATTGCTGTCTCTTGCGGAGGCTATATTTAAGGAGTTCATAATGGTGTCATATTTATCATAGCTGTCATATCGCTGTCACGGTTGTCTCCTACAGAAGACATATTTAAGAAGTGTTGTTTCAAACGTTTAAATGGTGTTTTCTTTCGCATCAGTCATTTTTCAGCTGTGCGCAGTCATCAATTTATGTATGATTGGCATGTTAATGTTTCATAGTCTCTTGGATTGCGACTGCGAAACATTGCGACTGGGTCAGTTACAGATAAATAAGTAAATAAGTAAATGCACACTAGACGTTTTCGTGATGGATTATTTTGCGCGAAATGTTTTAAAAAATGCTAAAATGTTTTAAAATGTTTTAGTTGTAGACGTTTTCACGATGGACTAATAAGAAGAAAAAAATGTTTTAACCCTCGCCCTACGGGACCGTAGGGCGAGGGTTAAAACATTTCTTGCAAATTAGTCCATCGAGAAAACAGCTACTACTAAAACATTTTAAAACATTTTAACATGTTTAAAACATTTCGCGCAAAATAATCCATCGTGAAAACGGCTACTGTCTTCTTTCTTGATATTGTGTCAGTGCGGCTATTCAATGTACCAAGAAATACTTTATTGTTTCACCTCTTTCGAATAGAAAGAAACATGCATACATTTGTTCATGGAAACAATATGATTTATGTATACAAATACGGTCGTTCATCCCATCGTTCCAAACATATTAACCCGCGCACTGCCGGGGATTCGAGACCGACAACCACGAACTGCCAGGGGGTGAATTCCCCCAAAGATAAGAAAAACTACAAATTGTAGCGACAAGCGGGGAACTCCGTTAGATAGCTCACGAACAGTTCTATCGGAAGTATATCGGTTGTTTTTATATTTAAGATCAAGTCGACATTGAAGTCACCAGAGTTCATCAAAAATCAAGTATCGGTTATATTTATATTATATAATTGTCCGTAAGTTAATAAAACAATATATATATATATATATATATATATATATATATATATCTCGATTATCGATACCTAAAAGAGCTAGGACGCGCAGAAAAAGCGTTCACAAGATAATTAAATTTTGTATCTTATGTTTCATCATAACTAACCTAAGGTCAAAAGCTTTGTCAGCAAAAGCCATTGAATTTGAAACATTATAAAAGTCGCTGATTTTTGTAAAATAACTTTTGACAGGAGCATATAGAGCAAAATAGTTTTCACCAATGTGTTTGTATGGTCGAGATGAAATTGAATGATATATTGATGATTAACCTCACACAGAGTTTTCACCATCTTAGATGAATGATATATTGGTTGACCTGGTTGGGTCATATCCAGAAATTGACCTTGTCTGAGGTCAAGACAAAGCCAGGTCAAGGTCAACTTTGAAATTAATTTATTCATTTCGACAAGTGAAATGCAATGGTGAAAACTCCATTGCTCTACCTTGATTTAGTAAATAGTTATTGAAGAAAAGTCGCTCGTGAAGCTGAGTTGATCTTGTAGAGATCAGAGAACAGTCAGGTAACATGGGTTTTGAATTTGGCACAAGAGTGGTGAATCTGGTGAAAACAGGTGAAAGCTACCTTTTTCCTATGGATTTATGCGTGTTTGTAATGTTCCCTTCTGCCCTTTAATGGGAAGATCACGAAATTGACCTGACCGCAGGTCACCGATATGACAAATTATATATTAATTATTTATAGGTACCATATACGACCTGATAACATCCTGCGAGTTTCAAAAGTTCGCTCAATCACTTTGGCTGTGACACACCTGCAGACATTTTTAAAGGTGGAATTAATTGACTTGACCTGGTGACCTGCCCAAAACAGGTCTAAATTTGGCGGCGCTGCGCTTAGCTGTTTTTTCGCTATTCATGACAACTTCAGGGGAGAGGTGGACCCTCGTCCCCTCCGTCAGTGCGCGGGGCAATGGATAACAGAGTAAGGATCAGTGCAATATTGCAACAACCTTAACCTTAAGCAATATGATAGCGTAAAACGGTCAAAAATGTGACAGGCCTGCGACTAGGAAGTAGTCATCAGCATTAGCTATCAACAGTTGTTTACACATTTAGATCGCATAAGGACAGCACATGATATACGGTGACCAAAGTGGCTGATTTCGGCCGCAGCAGTCAGCACGCGTGCAATACAGCACACTGGACAGTAAACGGCTCCTCCAACACCTTTATCGAATCTGCAGATCTTCACATAGTCATAATTAGACGCTGCACAAAGTATATGCAGTGCACTTGCACTGATCCTAGGACATGAATGTACTAATTCACACCCAGTACTAAAATTGCCATGGTAAAATTGCGGTCTTAAAATTGTAAAACGACCATAAATATGACATGAACATTGGACACAGAAAAGGAAGACAAGTTGAAATTCTGCGTTGTTGTCTATATGCTCAATTACGAGTGATTATTAATTATTAACGACACCGTGCCAGCGTGCGTGACATTTCTATTTCGTAGCAATGCATACAATTTAGGTGATAGCCTTATCATAACATTTAAACACATTCAGCAACATAAAATGTTGTCAGTGTGCTTGTTGCCACTTCCTTGAACACGTTCAACAATACCTAAAACAACCTGGTGCATTTGATAGTCACGCTGACAAGAAGAATGTAGGATATGGAAAACATGCATGACTTTCTCCGTAAACCTCACCAAATATTGATGTTTGTGTTTCCGCAGCTGTTGAAGATGATTCACCGTTAACGGAGCAGCCAGTCAACTTATCAAACTAAACAAATAACTATGTCTCTATGTAATCCCTTCTGACTTGAACACATCCCGACCGCAGCCATGGTACCTGTGTCTTTTTCTCGCGATATTTAGGCCAAACATTGTCTCCACGCTGTCGACGGAGTGCAGACTTCCTTTTTCTTGTCGCTGCAGCGCTGTGCCATTACGGCGGAGCAGCAGGTCTGCCTGGCAGACATGCCAACCCCCTATTGGCCGGCTTTTACGAGCCATAAAATAAAGCTATTTGTGTGGCCCAAATCAGACTGCGCGACGCTTGGCACACCGTGTTTGATGGCACGGGACGGAAAAGCCGGAGGTTTCGCCAATTAATAAAGGTCGCCGTCCACTGCATTCGCCTGATCGCCTACCGGCTGATTCAAGCGCAGCTGACCCTTGAAGGCTAGTGTCTGCCTTCCGACTTGTTTTAGTATGCGCAAGCCTATGTTTGCGGTGATCGGACTTTTCGACGGCACTGAGAACTAACCAGTTTCCTGTGAGCAAGGCCGCGGTTATAACATATTCAAAGGTGCATACATCCGCTGTTCGGTGGATGGCATCGCTTTACGAGGCATGCGACATCGAGTTAACATTTTTCCACTCCAGCTTTGGCCTCGGCGGCACTGTAATCCGGTGCGGAAGACATTCGGTGTGCTGCTCGGCGGCTCCTGTAGCTCCTGAGCGATAACTTCGGACCTCTTCTTAAGAGGTGCTGTTGCCTCAGCAAATAGCTGGATGTTGTTTTCCTTCCGTGGTACCACTCGGGACTCGGAGGTGCTGGTTTTGCATTCACGCCACATCGCTGGTGTGGGTTCCTGTCCGTGTCCATCGGACCTCTCTTAGAGGTGCTGGGTTGTACAACTCAAGCCAAATCAGCTGGTGTGGTTTCCTCCGTGTAACCACTCGGACCTCTCTAGGAGGTGCTGGTTCATTCAGCAAAATGCGCTGGTTGGTTCTCCGTGCATCCACTCGGACCTCTCTTAGAGGTGCTGAGTTGCACTCAGCAAATCGTGGTGTGGTTCCTCCGTGTACCACTCGGACCTCTCTTAGAGGTGCTGGTTGCATTCAGCAAATAGCTCGTGTTGTTCCTCCGTATACCACTCGAACCTCTCTTAGAGGTGCTGGTTGCATTCAGCAAATAGCTCGTGTTGTTCCTCCGTGTACCACTCGAACCTCTCTTAGAGGTGCTGGTTGCATTCAGCAAATAGCTGGTGTGGTTCCTCCGTGTACCACTCGAACCTCTCCTAGAGGTGCTGGTTGCATTCAGCAAATAGCTGGTGTGGTTCTTCCGTGAATGGGTCAGACGTCCAAGGACCTGTGCACAGAGTGGTACAGGACGTTCGCTTGCATGCTAGTATTATTCAAAAGTCTCTCTGTAATCGCTGTGCAAATAGGAACTGAATGCCGGACGATCAATTAACCCGGCATTAACCGACGATGGAATGCAAATACATTCTCGTGGTTAAGCTCGGCTTTAGTCGTTTTTTAAATGAAGTTAAGTTGTGATTCGAAAGATAGCGTAATGGTTTATTGATTTATGTTATGTTGGCGTGCGTGCTTCTCAATCAACTAATAGGATAATGTTATCTTTTAACAACGAATTTCTGTCGCCCAACATAAGGCATCTACCATCAGTTTACTTATCTTGTTATGGCCTAGTGCTACTCAGATAACACCCTGACAATACATGTGAGCCCCAAGATTACAAGAACATTCTTATACATTATAATGCTGAACAGCGAGTCACAAGGCCAACCTGGGCATGTCGATTCCACATCGACTCTGCCCTACACGAGCGGCCTGGTGGTGAACGGACCTGATATAGGGGTAGGCTAGCGGGTGGACTGGTTGCTCTGGTTGGGGTGGGCTTATGAGCAGTGGTTCCCAGCCCTCCCGACACAATTTTTTTTACAAGTTAACTTTTCAGCAGTCAGAGGAGGCCATTACCCCATGCCCTTCAAAATGTATACAGATTTATCAAAAATAGAGTGGTTTCTCTATGTGTTGGTTGCACCTGTTTACACACTTCAATTGGAGCGTCGCAACTCGCAATAAAAACAAAGTCTGGGAGTGCACACTGCACATGCATTCATTCCCTTTTCTTCACCAATTTCTCAATCCTGGGCTTCGTTGCCGACAAGCAAACCCAAAAGCTATATTGTTAGCCGAGGTCTGCATCAAAGCTGTCTTAGTGTAGCATTTATGGTTCAACTTCACAGGCCTTCGTTACCCCCGCAGAATGGCTCCGTTACCCTAATTGGGGTCATGACCCACCGTTTGAGACCCACTGGCTTAGAGTCAGTGGGCTCTGTCAGGGCCGGACTTGGGTCGGAGACACCAGTGGCAGGCATTGTTTGCGTTCCATTATGTCGGCTTGGTCATCTATTCAATCCTGAATTGACATACCACTGAACACTTTGACGTCGATTGATTGATTTGTCTGAGAAGGAATTGTCCGTGAAAATGGGAAATGCTTGTTTCCATGGACTTGTTTGTGAATTAATGCTGAGTCTTGGCATGAGGCACTAGGCCCGCACTATGTAGTTGTGGAAGTATTATAACATTTTGTTTCACATGAGCTGGGCTTAGAAAGATATTGTATTGCGTAATGGCAATGCTGACCACTTAACTTTGGAAGATAGGGTTGTCGCTGAGTGTCAGCGATAGTGATGCCATTTTCCCAAAATTTCCTGACCAATACCATTCCAATACCAAACAGGAGGTTGATCAAATACCGATCGATTTGGGTTTAAGCCAAAAATGTCCAAAGTTGACCGGTTTCGAAATTATAGGTGGTGGTAGTGTATGCAATATGTATATTGTAAAATTCATACAATACTTATTTTTAAGGACCTCACCTTCTCTTGTGAGCAATATCTTCTATCTTGATATAATAATGATGTGTTATATTTTGTATTTGTATTTAATGTATGGAAATTTGAGCAAATTATGCATAAATTTGCTGGATATAAATAACAATGCGTAAAAATGTTATGAAACAACGAATTGTTTAAGATAAGGCTGAACGGAAAGTGTCCAAAAATGTATAAGCCTGACTGACTGATTACCAAATCAGTCACACAGTGTTTTCGGTTATCCAAATTTGTGTTACCGATTGACACCATTAGTCAGCGAGCATTGCTTCTAAATCACTGCTGCACTGATTCTACACCCGACAACGCATAATTTCAGAAATTGAATGCGACAATTTTATGACATGAACAATAAACATTTGTGCATGAAAAACTTCAGCAGCATCAAACGAGTAGTTGTGAAGAAATAAGCTTCTGAAAACCATGGTTACGGTTGGGCCGCTGAGCCGCTCATGCGTAGACTTTCCACCTAGTTGACGGAAGACATCGCGTCCGCTTGGTAATCATAACTCTTGGCTGTCTTGGTCAAGGTCTTCATGAGAAGTCATTTGTCAGAAACACGCATTTTCCTTATGCAAACGCTTGATCGTCGAAAATGAACACAACGCACACACACAAGACCACCACACACCATACACACACTTTTCACACACACACACATACACCACAATACACACACACACACACACCACACACACACACCACAACACACACACGACACACACACACATTCAACCGGAGCGGCAGTCCCAACGATTCATGCCACAACTTTTTCGGCGGCGTTACTGGGAAGACCGGCCGTTGAGCGAAACTGGCTCGTTGTGGGCTCCTTATCGGGACGGCAAACGATCTCAATTAACTGGCCGCATTCGAGTCGTGGTCCACCTAAAGCCAGCTTGTTAGCTGATGTCACAATTAATATCGATTTGGGCGTTTGGGCAGGCGGAATCGCCACCGCACAGGGAATGCCAACTCGGTTAATAGCCCGCTAATCACGTGACCTTTGTTCCTTGCGAGCCCCGCACCGACAGGGTCTGCTTTATTTTCTTTCGGCGTGCGCCCTACGTGATGTGTATATGTGGGATATACGCCATAAGTATACCTCAGCTCCATTGGCGTCCGTCGCTGCCACTGAGGACACATGGGTAGTTAGTATTCATCCCTTATGGTCTCATGTTAAAGTACATGTGGACTTGGATTTGTCACCAGTAATTTTGAATAGTCAATGGTCAGTGGCGAAGCCATCACTCAATTCAGCAGGATATCTTTCTAGTAAAGTTTGATTCTCCATTGGGTCTGCAGTGCAGGAATATTGTTATCTTTGCACTCCTCTGAGATGCAAAGATAAAAATGTTACATGCCGTCAACGATAAGTAAATATTGTGTTATATTGCAGGGAGCGTAGAACTCATTGACATGGGGGGGCAAAAGGCATTGAAGTCGATTCTTTCCATGCAACGTCCATAGGCGTAATGTTATAATTCGAAAATGTTGGGGGCAGTTTCCCACCCCCCTGCCCCCCGACTCCTACGCCTATGTATATTTGCATCCCTCTGAGATGCAAGATAAGGTCACGCGAGTTTCAACGAAAAATCAAGTACGAATACTCTATATGATTCAACTTGCCGTTTCCCTGTGCATAGCTGAAGCGAATTGGTCTGTTGGGAGGTTGTGACTTCCGGATCCAGTGAGGAATTATGAAATTGTGCTTATTTTATATAAGTGCTGGATTTTGGAAGACTACCAAAGGTAACTACGACATATTTTTCGTAGGTAGGTCTTTGGTAGTCTTCCAAATTCACCACTTTAGGTACACTTATGCAAATAACATTGTTTATTAAATCAAATGAACCGTCCAGTAGTTGTTTTGTCTATTGCAGTTCAACTTCACGTTATCTTGGACGAGCGGGAATTTTCACGCTGGTGCTCATGAAAGGCTCATTCGTCAGGCTTCCAAACCGCAGTTTACAGCGCGTATAATACAGTGGCCGAATTGAACTGGGACCGACAGTGGGCGACTAACTGACTGTGACTTACTGCACACTATCCTGGCCTTTATAGGTGATGCCGTTCTATCAGGCCCGGAACGACGGCGCAACTTTGCTCGTTGGCCCGCGGCTGCAGACCCCGTAGTGACCGGTGAGCGTTGGAGCGATGTCTGATGGGTCGCAGAGGCGGTCGAACGGTCCGTTGTCATGAAGAGCAGGTCAAGCGAAGCCAGCGATCCATTACACGGCCCGGACGAGCGGCGTTTTTACAGTCCGCTGGCGGACGCCGTTCGCAGCGTTAATGTTCATAATGGATGTGGGCGTGGCTCACTACAAAAGGCCGCACTCATCCGTCAATGCCGTCACAGACTGCAGGACGACATTAATCAAAGTGGTCGTGATTTTACACGGTGACCTTATGTGCATTAAATACATATATTGGATGTCGCTGTGATTTTTGTCCCATGTGTCAGAGTCATATGTGTATCATTTCATCGATGCTTTCCAGGTCTGGCGGCCAGGCAGATGACCAAATTGGCGTCGTTTTGCAGAGCGTTGTTGTGGCTATGTCTGCCTGTCGGTGGTAGCCATGGTCCTATACAAGGCAGCCCTGTCTCTGGACACTGGACAGGCGGCTATTTTGACTGCCGGGCCTGCGCGTCTGTATGGCTTCGGACCACACGAGGCTGTGGCCAGTCACAGGGAAGCCAGGGAAACCACATAGCGGCCGGACAAATGAGGTACAGCGGTCTTCAACTTGGTCGTCATCTGATGCGTTCTGATATTTTGGCTTCCTTGTAAATACAAGTTGTTACCCTTTTATGATATTGCGTAGGCACATTGTGTTAAAATTATGCATTATGATGAGCATAGGGTAGTACATTTACTGCAACGCATGCAACTTGGCAAGTAAAATTAAAATGATTTTTTTAATCGCCACCGCATTAAAGAAGTGACCAGGAGTGCCCCCACCACGATCCCAACGACGCACACCCAACCCTGACGTTAACACCAGAGAACAAAAGAGAAAATGTCGCGGCACTCCCAGCTAAGAAATGAAAACAAACTGAAAAAAGCATCTGAAGAGAGGTAATCGGGATATTAGTGTGGTGATAATGAGAAGGCAAAAAGTAGTAATTGCTGAAAGCAGAAAATGACTGTCCCCGCTACGTCCCGGGTTGCTTTTGTAACTTCGAATATCAATGGTATTCAAACGTTTTTTTCCGCGTCTGTCTATCCCTTTTAGTTTTCGAGTTAGACGGGGGGTCATTTTGTCCCCCCCCCACCATGGCGAAGTTGTCTCGGAGGCCCACCAGGGCGCGGTTTAAAGCAATATGAGATGTGCGACGTATGAACCATAATGTTTGAAATATTAAATGTATACTAAACATATGTGGTATAAAACCTAGAATCTAGTGTAGAGGCTGGTATAAAACCTAGAATCTAGTGCAGAGCTGGTGACGTAGGAACGAGACAACCTGTTGTTCTATAGCCTTGTGTGCGACTGTCAGACGAGTTTTTACTCGCTAGCAGACTTGTGCCTGGATTCCGAAGATAAATCTGGGATCACAGTGGATCCCTCGGTATAAAATGCATAAAGGTTTTAGATCCCAGTGGATCCCTCTGCGTAAAACGCAAAAAAAAATATGGGATCCTTCTGGATCCCTCAGCGTAAAATGCTTCAGAATCTGGGATCTTAGTGGATCTCTGATATAAAACATAACAAGCCTTAGATCTTGAAACACAATATGCAGGGACTGGCATCACAATGTATTGGTATATATTTTGCGTATGTAGTATGTTTACTATGTACATTAGCAGTACCTTAAAAATACCTTCTACCTTAAAAAGTTGTACCTATAAGCAAACATAGAAATTGTAATGAGTTTAATATCATAAATTAGCAAGAAGTAGAAACCAACTAGCGAGCCTGGATCCCGAAGCTGGATCTAGGATCCTTGTGGATCCCACCATGATCCCACAACATAACATATATAAGGATCTGGGATCTTTGCGGATCCCTCGGCTTATTGTGTACCTAGATCTGGTGACCCATGTGGATCCCAGGATACAGGACACAGATATTCAGATATCAGCTGGATCCCGGATCCAGGCACATGTATGCTCGCTAGTATATGACTTAGGCTTGTTTTACTTTCGACCGTCCTTCACTGACAATGAGATGTCTTCATATACCGTTTGGAATAATTTTGCTACCTTATCTTGAATATATGACGGTATAATAAATAAGGTTCTGAAGACACCAGAATCGATCTCATCCACTTTGAATTATGTCCTATGGAGTAGGAATCCTGATATTTGCATAAGTGAGCACTACTAGTATTAACTTCTTGGGGTGTGAATAATGAATATCCTTTGACGATTGTATAAACTGAAAGCTTGATGTATTCATCGTGATCTTCGGTGCAAATGCAGACATACTATCATGATCACTCTATCTGTTACTTACCTTCCAGTTCCACTCATCAATGTATGAATATATGTGTGCTGTGAGCCGGACATTAATGACGACGGACGTTTTTATTACTTTGTCTCACTTTCCACTGTGCCTAATGTCGTAAATCTTACTTAACAAGCTCCACCCGTTTCGCATAATCGACGGTGTTAATGCTGTAATGGTGGGCGGTCCTTAATGTCACTCGTTGGCAAACGTGGACCACCCATTGCGCCCCAGGCGATGACAATGCTGTTTGGCAATCAAACAAGCTGCATCCGGTCAATAGGATACACTTCTTGTGTCCTTTGACTTGTCAAACTTAACGTTCTACGACATTATGCATTATTTCGTACTTTAAGTCTTTTTTGATTGACCTCCTTACACAAATGGTGTTTAAGTTATTTTATATTTAATGTTTGTATGAATTTTCGAGCACGGCTCATGATCACATACACAAAATAAAAATAAAAACACGTGTTTTTGGATTTTGTGTATGTGATCATGAGCCGTGCTTGAAAATTCATACAGACATTAAATATAAAATAACTTCAAGGGAGTGTGCGTACTCACATCGGTCATGTGGAGTTATTGACACTAGTCTGTAGAACATATTTTTATTAATTTAGCCATGTACTTCATTTCCCCAGATTCACTTTAGAGTTGCTGAGATATCCCAAAGTCACCAATCACATTCCGACGGAACTTAAGTATCTATATTCGCCAGGCTTCCATGACAAAATATCGAAACGCAAAATATCGAATCACAAAATATCGAACGCAAGATATCGAAAGACAAGATATCGAAGTCGCAAAATATCGAAAGCGCAAAATATCGAAGTTGCAAAATATCGGGAAAAGCCGCCAAAATATCGAGGGGCAGAATATCGAATAAGCCCAAATATCTAATTGCCAAAACTATCGAGTCGCAAAATATCTATATAGCAAAATATTCGAAGTGCCTGAATATCGAATGCAAAAATTCGAACGCAAAATATCGAACGCAAAATATATCGAAAGGACCAAATTATCGAAAGTGGCCAAATATCGAACGCATAAAATATCGAAGTGGCACAAAAATACGATAATGCAAAAGTATCGAAGTGGTTAAAAATATCGAAGACAAAATATCGAACGCCCCAAAATATCGAGTTGGCAAAAATATCGAAGTGTTTAAATATCGAAGTGGCAAAAATATCGAAGTGCAAAAACCATACGAAAAGTGAGCAAAAATACGAAGTGGCAAAACATCGAGTGGCAAAATATCGAAATGGCAAAATATCAAGTGGCAAAAAATCGAACGCAAAATATCGAAGGTGGCAAAATATCGATACGCAATTAATATCGAAGTGGCAAAATAATACGAACGACAAAAATATCGAACGCAAAATATCGAACGCAAAATATCGAACGCAAAGTATAGAACGCAAGATATCGAAAAGGCAAAATATCGAACGCAAAATAGTCGAAGTGCGCAAAATAATCGAACGCCAAAATATCGAAGTGGCAAAATATCGAAATGACAATATCGAAGCGGCAAAAAATCGAATCGCAAAAATATGAAGTGGCTAAAAAATATCGACACAAAATATCGAAGTGGCAAAATATCGAACGCAAAATATCGAAGTGACAAAATATCGAAGACAAAATATAAAATCGAAGTAGGCAACGTTAACGTTAAAAACTAAATCAGCTCCCAATCTAGAAACTTCCCTCTCCTCGGCAATAGCCAAATTAGCTGCCGGGAGTAAAAAAAAATGATCTGTGACCATCCGTTCAACCTGTAGAGGAACGAATTTTTTGTTGCAAATCACTGGCATGGCACGATTGAGGAGGCCGTTATGACATTTGTTGTGGTCGAGGCCGTCACCTGGACATCACGTAGGTCCCGCTGGTTCGCAGCAAGCCATGGGATATGATGATTCTGGAGACGCTTTGCTGATGTTTTTCGATATTTTCCACTTCGATATTTGTTTTTCGATATTTTGCCACTTCATATTTTGTCTTTCGATAATTTGCCACTCGATATATTGCGTTCGATAATTTTTGTCACTTTCGATATTTTGCAATCGATATTTCCACTTCGATAGTTTTGCCATTTTCGATATTATTTGCCCCACTTCAGATATTTGCCCATTCGATATTTTGGCCATTCGATATATTTATGCGTTTCGTATATTTTTGCCACTTCGATATTTTGCGTTCGATATTTTGCCACTCATATTTTGCGTTCGATTATTTTGCCACTTCGATTATTTTCTGCGTTTCGAATTTTGCCACTTTCGATTTATTTTCTCGCCAAGTTCATTATTATTGCTTCGATCATTTTGCGATACGATATTTTTGCGACTTCGTTATTTCTGCGTTTCGGACGTATTTTGCGACCTTCGATATTCGGCGGTTTCGATCTTTTGCGACTTCGATATTTTGCTTTCATATTTTGCGACTTACGATATTTTGCGATTTCGAATATTTTGCTTTTCGATATGTCCGGAACCCATTCGCCAGAGTGCTTTCGCTACTGAAGAAGCATTGCTCATTAAAATTACACGCTAGCATATATTGTTAGCTCTGGCCACATAGAAAAACAACTCTGTGAGCACTGATAACAGCTGCCCAACAAAGAAGCCTCAACAACGGCAGAAGATTAACTAGAATGAGACAAACGCCATAATGATCGTATAGGTCTGCTTTCGTCGTCTGTGAGCGGAACACCAATATCATAAAGGAGTAAGCAGAGTCTGTCGTTACTACGTGTTATATTGGAGTAGAGACAAGATCGATCTATAAGTGTTTATGAATACAAAACAATGGCAAAACCAGATTATAAGTAAAAATTGCAACTAAAGGGGCTTCAGACGTGAATTTTATCGTAACCAATGATCAAACCAATAGCTTCTTACCGTAATAAAAATATGTTTGACATTTCAGAAGAGTAGACACACTCCCTTTAAACACAACTTTTGTAAGGAGGTCAATCAAAAAAGACTTTAAGTACGAACTATTCCAATGCCATGCATAGCCACAGCGTTAAAAAGACGAAAAATTATGCATTATTGTTGGAGTACTTATCAATACAGCAATAGGCCTCCTATTCATTACGATGAAAAACATGAAACGTATTTTGTCTGTTTGATCGTCCAGAAGCTTATATCTATTGAAGGGTGTGCACTGTTGTATATGGGGATTTGGGTCCAACAAATATAAACATGCGCATAACATTGACTTTGCTGGTGTAACTACATTGATTTTCACGCTCAACGGAATTGATCATTTTCCCATATTATTCAAGCAACATTCTGTCAAAGCACCTTATCGCAAAGCTTTTCTGTCATTCTTTTAGACACTGTTACATAACATACCCACTACCCAGTGTCATGGGTTAGTTATGCCATGGAGCGCGTGTCCGCAGTGCCGGGCGTTGTGACGCTGTATCCGGCCTGAGGTCATCTCCGCAGTACATCTCCACCTCGCCGGATGTTGCCACCGGGAGAGGAGGACCACCCCCATCCCTCCTCGGTGGTGAGACAGCCAAACTCAGCCTGCAGAGTTCCTGGAACACCACCGAAATAGCCTGGCCGGGTAGACGTGGCGACGCCTCCGTCGGCGTGACCGAGTCAGAAGCGGCAGTCAACGGGCCGGTCAGAGGTGATATCTGCCCCGCCCCGCCCCGACCCAGCCCGTCCTGCCCCGGCCCAGCCTGTCCTGCCCCGGCCCAGCCCAGCCCAGCGCAGCGGGGCGCGCCGCTCCGGCCAGCCCCGCGCTCCGCCGTCAGCCCTGGTGCTGTTAAAGTAGTAAACCAAGCTGACGTCATGTCCAAGAAGTATAGTCAGGCCTTCTGAGCCTGCCCGGGGACGTCGAAATGCTAATGAAATTTGACCGCAGTACACTACAAAGGCACTACAATGGTGAAGAAATGGCTGGAAGGTTCCGGTATGGACCCGGTTAAAAGATATTCAGGTATATCATTTGATTTTTAATATGAAAATGTAACATTTGGGACGACACAAACCATGGCTTAAAATATATTTATGAAACATGAAAAGAAAGGTTTTGTTGAGAAAGAAATGTGTGTATTTATAACACCGACTATCACCCATGTGTTCCTTTTATAACTAGGCAGTTACCTATGAGAGTACTCATCGTATGAGTCCCTTTCCATGCAGGCGAATTTAAGTGTTACCAGCTTGGAATTAGCACATGGTCTCTGTGCGGTCTGTTAAGGTTTAGCTGATTTTGTGACAAAATCGTGTGTAGTACCGTCACTTAATTCACTTTATCGAAAACAATCGACGATACTGCTTCCTTTTTGCACATAACACGTCAAATTGATGTACAAGACGGTACTTGAAGTTTCACAGTGATAGCGCTGATGTTTTTTTAGCTATGACGAAAATCCGTCAGGGGCGTTAACCCCCCAGTCAATTCTGGGCAAATCCCCCCAGTTAATGCCGGGTTAAATGATCATATTATTTTAGACGTATCACCATTTTGATTGCAGTCACATACAATTCCGTCACATACTGGCTCGTCAGACTGGCTCGTCGCACTGGCTCATCAGGTATAATGTATTATCTGCAGATTTTGGTCGGTAGCCGACTGACGGCGTGGTCGCTGGTGTAGGTGCCGGTCGCTGGTGTAGGTGCCGGTGCCGGTGCCGGTGCCGGTGGCCGGTGCCGGTGCCGGTGCCGGTGCCGGTGCCGGTGCCGGTGCCGGTGCCGGTGCCGGTGCCGCTGCCGCTGCCGCTGCCACTGCTGGTGTTGCCTCACCGTCTGTGGTGTGTCGCGTTCGGCAGTTAAGGGCGGGTCGCTGGGGTCGGGCCGACACCCTGGGTGGCTATCGGCAGCCTGCTGGCGTCGTTCGGCGTCGCTCCGCTGGCTGGCCAGATCAGTCACGGCCCGCTCTGCCGCCATCAGCCGCCATCAGCCGCCGCGTTATGGCCAGCCGGCGGCGGCCGGCACCGTAGCGGCCACGGCGGAGCTGCCGCCCCCCCTCCCCCTGGATCGAGAGTGATGGCCGCCTCTCTCGACGGCAGCTCACCCTATTAACCCGCTCACCGGCGCAGGCTCTTCAGCTTAGGAAGAGAGCATATTGTGCCTGTAGATAGTCTACAAACATATGCACACACACGCGATGTCAATATATTATATATTGTATATCTTATATATATATATATATATATATATATATATATATATATACATGGCATGAGGCCCTTACAGTGTTTGTACGCACAGCAGTGCAGCGTCCGTCCAGCTGTCGTGCCACTCCTCCCCGCCGGCAGCCTGATCTGCACGGTCCGCCGCCGTCAGTCCAGCCGGCGTCAGCCTGAGGCCGACACCGGGCGCTGATTTAATAATTCAGCCGCTGATGACGACTATCAATTACACCCAGCTGTTGCCCCCCCACTCTCTCACTGGCTGCTAATCACTGGCAAAACAGGGCTGTCAGAGAGGGCGGTCTCGGCCCGTGTCAGACTAGTGAAGTACAGCCGGCGTCCTCCTACAGTGTGTCCAGCTGACACGGACAGGTCACTGTCCGGTCAGGACTACGGTCAAGTCATGGCCAGGTCACCACCCAGCCAGGGTCATGTCAAGGTCAACACCCGTCCAGAGTCACGGCAAGGTCACTGTCCGGTCAAGGTCACGGCAAGGTCCTCACCCGGCCAGGGTCACGGCAAGTTCACCGCGCGGTCAAGGTCACGGAAAGGTCACAACGCGGCCAGGGTCACGGCAAGGTCGCATGGTGGACAGGGTCACGGTCAGGACACCTGGCGGCCAGGGTCACCAACACTCCGGCATGTGTGTCTATATCTCAGGTACAGTCTAGGGTAAATGTTCTGTCCACTTCATCACCTCAATCGATGACGATGTTCCCGGTGAATAAATCCTTCGTGAAAACAGCTAGCAGCAGTCCTTTGCAGTGCTCTATTCGAAATAAATTCCTCCATTTCCCTGGGGCGAATGTTTGTTTTCGTCTGACGGAAGCTAGCGTAGAAAGTATTCTTAAAAAGGTTTGGTTAGGCACCCGTTTAGTTCAATGTCAACTTTGTCTTTAATCGGTTGCTGTTTGTCGTGCTACATGCAGTGAAATCTATTGAAATTATTTTTTGCCCTCGCCCTAAAATTTTTATAAAAATTTTTACCAGGGGAGAGGGCTTTAGTAATTGCATTGGATTCCACTGCGTGCAGCACCGACAGACAGAGGCAGAAACGGCGGACATAACTTTTGCACGGACAGAACATTTACCCTAGACTGTACAGGGAACAGCGGGATGGGGGTATTTGTATCAATATCCGAACGGAAAAAATCGGACATATTTGAAATTGTGCCTCGCTTGTACATACGCAATACACATTTCTATCGATAATTTTCATTTGAAGTCTAGAGGACTTGGGTAATACGGAGACGTTTGTTTACTTAGCTTGAATTACAATATTTAACTCCGAGGAATCTTATGTTTGTTGCTATTTATTGCTAGTCCAGCTTAAATAGCTACGCAGTGCGTGTCATAACGATATTATCTCTCTCCTAAATCCATATAAACTGATCGTATATCGTAAGGTCTTTTAGTTAGGTCATTTAGTCAGGTCATCAGGTCATTTGCGATCGCCACACCCCTACCCGTGAGCCTGAGATCGTTCAGTTGCAGCCGGGTATAGGAACTACAGCAAGACACAGGTTAACTCACAAGCACAAAGGTTGACTCAAAACAAACACAAAGGTTAACTCACAACAAACACAAAGGTTAACTCACAACAAACACAAAGATTTAACTCATGAACAAACACAAAGGTTAACTCACAACAAACACAAAGGTTAACTCACAACAAACACAAAGGTTAACTCACAACAAACACAAAGTTTAACTCACAACAAACGAAAATGTAAACTCTCTGACGCAATTGTTACACGACGCCCGTTCCCAACCGTTGTATTTATTTCCGCGTGGCTGGTGATACCATTCACTCCGGTGTCAAGGCCATATATCACCGCGGTGCGTGTCTGCCGGGTCTCTGAAATATTCACGCCTCGCACGTGAGCTTTAGTGCTGGGTCGGCCCGCGGCGGGCCGCGCGCGTCCCAGCCTGCTAAAATATGGTGCAGTGCCGGCAGCGCTGTCAATGTTGCAGCAGAGCAGGTGTTGCTGACATCACACAGCTCACCATTTAGTTCCTCCTCAGTGTGCCACAAATCTGACCGTCGGACCGTCTCCGATAGGCAGACAACTCGTAATACAGATCCAGTAATCGATTCAGACTCATGCAGGCCTGCCGGCAATCCTGTTTGTTGCCTTGGTCGACCGTCGTCCAGCCTCGGGCTGCATTAGCCCTGATGGTGGTCTGACCCGGTCACCACCATCCGCGCGGCGGCGACGCACGGACCGAGCTGATCGCATGTGACATGCAAGGTATTACTAACAAAGGACCGGGAAGAGAAAAGCATCGACCGGGCGCATTGCATTCAAGGGTGGATCCAGGGGGGCCAAAGGGGGCCAAAGGGGCCATGCCCCCCCCAAACCACCCAAAATCGGCGCAAATTTGACACATTTCCTGAGTTTGTCCTAAAACTAAAGCAACTTTTACTAGAGAAGTTTGTAATTAAAGTCAGTTATTGATACATTAAGCCAAGCGAAATCGCGATGAGTTTTTCAGAATTATGCGATAATTTTTGGGATTTTGCCCCCGCAAGACTGTCTAAAAATTCAACACCTTTCTGGATCCGCCAGTGATTGCATTCAGCGCTGCCCCCGATCACCGCCCTTCTGCGGGATTTCACTGATTATCACGTGCGCCTATCAGCATGTCTGAGGCTTCAGGACCCCTTACCTGCATTCCGCAACGCCGACCCGAAAGCGCAGCGGGTTATATGCATTATTAATTGATTAGTTTCGATCTTGTATAGCCGTACCTTGATCGCTTTCCATGACAAATCCGGTCTCAGTAGGGTACCGCCATCACTCACCCTGGCCGCCTCCAGACAGTGGGCGTCCCACTGGTACCCATCCGCTTTATTCTGCGTTCATACCGCGCAACGTGGCCTGTGGCTCTGCTTCATAATGTGTCCATACCGCGCAACGTGGCCTGTGGCTCTGCTTCATACTGTGTCTATACCGCGCAACGTGGCATGTGTCTGTGCTTCATGTGGTGTCCCTGTCCATACCGCGTAACGTGTCCTATGGCTGCGAGTTTCTATATCGACGACTGCTTTAGCAACGCGGAAAACTGCTATGGCCACTATGTAGAGCACACAATTCATTGTGTGGTGCTCCATTGCAATGCTCCTCATGCGTCTATCCATAGAAGTACTCCTAGCCACCTCACTCCCGGTCCACAAGCTCGTCTGTCTCGCGGCATTATTGAGTGCGGTCGGTAAGCGACCCCCCCCCAACTGCTGCTCGCCTGGCGTTTCCGGACGTCGGTCCATTGGTGCGGTGAGTGATACGGTCGCGCTGCTGGTAGGCAGCAATGCTCAGCAACACGCACACAAACACACATCACACAAGGTCAGCGGTGCACTGGGTCTGAGTGGGAGCGGACCGAGCGGCGGCCGTCAGTTCCGGGCTGTCAGGTCTGCCATCGATCCGGGGCTGTCAGGTCTGCCATCGGTCCGGGGCTGTCAGGTCTGCCATCGGTCCGGGGCTGTCCAGGTCTGCCATCGGTTCAGGGCTGTCAGGTCTGTCATCGGACCGGGGCTGTCAGGTCTGCCATCGGTCCGGGGCTGTCAGGTCTGCCATCGGTCCGGGGCTGTCACGGGGCTGTCAGGTCTACCATCGGTCCGGGCTGTCAGGTCTGCCATCGGTCCGGGCTGTCAGGTCTACCATCGGTCCGGGGCTGTCAGATCTGCCATCGGTCCGGGGCTGTCAGGTCTGCCATCGGTCCGGGGCTGCCAGGTCTACCATCGGTCCGGGGCTGTCAGGTCTGCCATTGGTCCGGAACTGTCAGGTCCGGGGCTGTCAGGACGGCCATCTGTCTGTCGCTGGCTGTCCAGCTGCTGCTGTCCAGTTCGCGCGGCTGGTCCCCATATAGCGGTATGAGTTGTGACAGCCGACACTGCTTCTGACGGCCAGTGGCCCGCCCGCCGCCCACCGACCGCTGAGGCCCATTACAGCGGCCCGGCAATGGCCCATAATGCGCCACTTCCGCGTGAATAACTCGCATGTTAGCTGGGTCCGGTGAGCAGGATTGTGGAGCCCAGCGAGGCATCCCGCTGGCATTGCTGAACTCGTAGGGGTTCCTTATTTAATTTATTGATATAAACAATACGTTTATTTATTTTCTTTTTCGTTATTCGTGCTGCCACTTGCTATTTTGAAAGTTCCGGCAAGTATTACAATTCATTTCTTATTTATTATAGGGTATATGGCCAGGTCTAGATTTGTAAATCCGGCAATACATCGTTATAATGTAGCTATGACAGGTGATCTAGACATCTTTCACAAATATTGTTGGCACTCCCTTGGTGTATACCATCCAACTATATTTCGGTTTCAGCTTTAGCAGATAAGACACAGACATTGAGCCACAGGGCCACAGACACAGGTCGTGAGCTGCAGAGCCACAGCCGACAGACACAGCTGGTCGCTGTCTCGCCTGCTACCCAGCCTCATTGCGACCATCCCCGCTCTTCCTGTATCTCACGATGCGCAGTATAAGTCCATCTCTGCCTCCGCCGGAGGGCAATGAGTGCTCAGCTAGACGACCGCAGAGCAGTGTGCGACTGCCCCCCCGCACCAGACGCCGGGCCCGGGGACGGCAGAGCGGAGGACTGGCGCAGCTGGTCCCATCTGTCCGGTCCGACGGTCCGTCAGCGTCTGCCAGCAGCGGCAGAATGGAGGACTGGGCTGACCCCAGCTGTGCGGTGGCCGACGGTCCGTCAGCGTCTGCCAGCAGCGCCGGCCGATAGTGTCGCCTCCCTCAGAGGAGATTGCCTCATCAGTCGGCCTGCATTGTGAATGGAAAGAAGTCCAACTTTGATACGACCAGGCATTTATTGCAATTGACAGTCGACCCAGCATTCTTTCGGCAGCGTTTATTCTACAAAGACGGAAACTTTTCCATTTAGGCACAAATGAGTTCTCTTTTTGCTGCTGCCTCGTGACACATTTAATTCTGTTCTAACTTTTGTTTCGCAAACTGCGTTGCCTGTTTTGCAAACGGGCGCAGAAAGCAGGCCATCAGGGCGGTCCTTCTGGCAGTGGCAGCCTCTCCAGCCCTCTCCCCGCCTCCTCAGCCTCAGTCACCCCCCATCTCCCGCTCTCAGCTAAGTGGCACTCGGTAGCTAAAACTCACCCACAGCCAACAGTTAAGTGCGCTGCAGGGGCAATGCAGAACCCAGAGCCCAACCTGCCACTTACCATGGTAGAACCCGACAGGAACCGGTTCCGGCACGGCACTGGGTGTAAATGGAGATGTTCTGAACCGTCGACCCCTGCGGCGATTCCAGTGAATCGGTAGATTAAGTGCTTTCAATCGATTCCCGAAGCAGCGAGTTAACAGAAATGTAAATGTATAAGAACATTGCCGAACTGCGATAGAGTAGTGCAGTCCAAATACCCGCCGGGCGTTCCAGGGATTCCCGCAGTGGGAATTTGCGATCAGAACATGGCTTAAGAGCAGGCAGCCATCTGGAGCCTGGAGGAACGGTGACTCCTCTCGGTAGCCAGTCGGACAGCCTACGCTGAATCACTTATTGATAGACGGAATGACATAATATCACCTGAGTGCTGAGCCGCGGGCATTTGTACAGGAATTACAATCAGAACTGCTAGCGTATGATCAAGAAGAGCAATTAGTATAATGCACCTGGGCAGCATCCAAATTATCTAGCTTACCATTTAAATAATCTCTGTCTGTTCGTCCACACCCAATTTCTTCCTTATAAATTGTATTATTTCAAAATGTTTTGTAGTTTTGACACATTAGCATAGAATAGTATCTAAGAAATTAGCCGTTTTCACGATGGCTTATTTTGCGCGAAATGTTTTAAAACATTTAAAAATGTTTCAAAATTTGTCAGTGGTAGCCGGCCGTCTTCACGATGGGCTAATTTGCGAGAAATGTTTTAACCCTCGCCGTATGGGACCGAGGGCGAGGGTTAAGACATTTTTTCGACAATTAGTCTATCGTGAAAGCGGCTACTACTAAAACATTTTACAACATTTTAAAATGTTTTAAAACATTTCGCACAAAATAACCCATCGTGAAAACGGCTATTAATTTTGCAGATCGCATGATTGCACTAAATGTGTATTAATGTATTCCCTACATTTCCCAACATCAAACTGTCCTCTTACAAGTTAAGATAATGCTTGTGCCTAGAAAACATAACACGACACAATTTCTCACAGATAATACCGCCATCGGATAAGCGTAACTTCAACTACACGCAGCCAGCGAGAAGCATTCGGCGAATATGCTTTAAGTGGCGCTGGTGTGCGCATCGGCATTCAGCGAATATGCTATATAGGTCCCTAATTGCTTATCACTTGCTTGCACCACCACTCAACCTGTAATCGCCCAGTGAAGCAGACGGGTTAGCACTAGTGGGTAGCGAACTAACTAGGGTTTCCAGAAACGGAACACAAACGATCCATTGTGCCGCTCATTGATTGAGCTGAGGTGAATGGCGCAGCATGGTGACTTGTTGACTCAACAAGTCTCAACAATGTTGAGACTCGAGCGTCCCTGTAACTGGGACTAAACTACGGAGTTGACTGAATACACCAGTGTGGCTGTTTGACTTTATATACTCAATACTTACTGAGCAAGCAGACTCGAGGCATTCCGTCTGCTAGGGAGGCGGGGGTATACTTTTGAGTGGACTGGCCGTAGCAATGGTTTTCTGAGGCTCAATCCTTCACAACTACTCGATTTATGTGGCTGAA
>VOPJ01005897.1:0-52037 GCA_014673585.1 Semibalanus balanoides
ATCGTATGTTACCTACCAATTTTGCTCCCACTAGGGGGCAAAATTTGGTCACTGGGGAGGGAGCCAGCACTCACTGTGGGGGGCATTTGCTCCCCCCATTAACATGCTGTCCGCGGCTACGCAGTACAGTAAAAAGCGTCAGGTGACTGAATAAATTTTGCATAGGCTATCGATGTACCATATAAAATATGCTTATTCTCGCTCGTGTCGAATTAATTCGGTTTCACTGCGTTGCCCACGTGGGCAAATCAGTTCCACTGGGGGCCAATATGCCTTCGCTGGGGGGGGGGGCAATTTGCCCCCCCAGTTAACCATGTTATCCGAGGCCCTGGGCCAGAATGACCTTACAATATCTAGAGTTAGCATTGGAACCCTGCCAATCATTTTCAGAAAACGTCGCCCCTGAAACTGCAGTATTACAGCTGACAATATCACGTTTCCTTATTTTCCCGTTCCTTTCTCATAGCATAAACTAATTATATTGACCATATGAAAACATCCCCCTCGCCATCATGCACCCTGAATTAAAGGGACACTGCCTCTTCCGGATGATATCGAAAAAACATACTAAAACAAGTCTAAGGGACTAAATCTTATTTTTAATCGTCCTGTTATGCTCACCAAAGCAGCACAAATACAAAAAAAAACTGGGTCAGTTTCTTAATCGAAACTCTGGCTCAATTAGGAGAGAAACGTCAAGGGGGGTCGTACCCCCCCCCCCTACAGGTCACTCGGTGATTTTACTCTACACGGGCGAGGGTTAACCCTCGCCCGGGTGGGGTCCGATACCTACGTGAGCGGCTAGGTGGGATGGTACGACCCCCTCCCTGACGTTTCGTCTTTAATTATTTAACTTCACTTTAAAAACCGAGCGTGCTGCTTGAGACAAGAGGAAGACGCTGATGTCCGACTTCAAGGTCCTGGGTCATGGGTGACCTATGGGATCATGTCAATGACCCGAATGTCATCAAAATTGTAAATACTCGGAAATTGGATTTGATCAAGCTGGAATCGTGAATAAGCGTAAACTATGCAAAAATTGATACCAAATTTGAAATCGGGGTCACAAAATATCCTAGAAGCTATCAAAATAAAATAGGTATATCTTAGGTCATCGTAGGCCATCGACCTCGGTTGACATATGAAAGAAAGACACATGACCCCAGTAGAACATATAATAACGCAAAATGGATGTCAATTTGAAATCAGCGTCACAAAATGCCTTAAAACTGCCAGAAGCCAAACAAGTCATCTCAGGTCATCAGAGGTCATTGACCTCAGTTGACCTCTGAAGGGTCAACCGAGGTCACGATCTCGTCTCGGTGGAAACCAGAAATGTCACCTGGTAACGCCTGTGCATATGCTCCAGAACAACAGACACTTGAAAACTGCACAAGTTGCAAGCATCGACACTACGAGACGACAGTTGCACCTGACATGACCTTGAGAAACAGGTCAAAGGCCACGAGATATGTGGGGTATAATTTCAGAAACTTTTGAGTGTGTGTCAAATTGTGCAAAAGTAGAGTACTGAAAGTAACATTACAATCGGTTGATAACTACACGAGTTATTTTGGAAAAACCGAGGGGTTGGCATCCACCCCTCCTAACTGCAGATGAAGACGGTCAGTTAACCCTCGTCCATGGGCGAGGGTTAACTGACCGTCTTCATCTGCAAATGATGGCATAGAAAATATAAAGGAGTGTTTTTGCCAGTTATTTGAGGTATGACATCCTCTGTTCACCAACACTAGAATGATGTGGCTCGTCCTGAGCTGCAGTCTGCACTGCAGTCTGATGCAGTCTGATGCACTGCAGTCTGAGCTGAGCTGCAGTCTGCACTAGATGAAACTAACATATTCAATACAGAAGAAACGTTAGGTTTAAAATGGCTAGGGTTGTCTGAAATCTTCAATCTCTTGCATTATGAATACCAACACATTTTTCATAGTGAGGGTTTTGCGACAGCGAAACTGCTACCACGGTCATGTGCCGTATGGAGCGCCCTCCCTGTTCCAAGGATAGCAGTGACTAAATCACACCTGATACTGGGCATTGTGAGCGGGAGCCTGGAGGCAGCAGCGCTTCTCATGCGACAGCCCGACGTAGCGTTTTCTGGTCTAAACAATTACTTTTTATGATAATATATGTGTTTATTACTTGCATCTTACTATGCAAGCAAAAATCACTCAAATCAGGCGCCTCCACGAAATTAAAATGGATACATAAATAACTCTACTCAAATATAGTTCAAAATAGGATACAATTCATGTAACATGCTTTTTAGCAGCCTTCATTCGTGCCTATAAAGATACAGCATATCCAAGTGTAATACAAATTGAGCTCCGCATAACACTGTTTGGATGCGCCACTTCTCTCGCGCAGTATCCGGCTGTGATTTGAGCTTTGCTCAGTGAACACTGAACAGCTATCGCTCCACTAAATTCACCAGTCACGCGTGCGGACAC
The DNA here is from genome assembly GCA_014673585.1 of Semibalanus balanoides. Lineage (NCBI taxonomy): Eukaryota > Metazoa > Arthropoda > Thecostraca > Balanomorpha > Balanidae > Semibalanus > Semibalanus balanoides. The sequence continues at coordinate 2,469 of VOPJ01005897.1, forward strand.
CAGGTCTATATGAGTCGTGCGATGACGGATACGGCGGCGGCCTGTTGTTTGAATGAAATCGAACGATGGTTCTTGGTACTGCAATCGACACGCCTGTCGCCAGACTCCACGATGAGCCATAACATGAAAAGCGAAGCGTGAGCTGTTAAGGCTAACAAACATCAGATATATTAAGCAAACCAGTTTCAAACCCCAGTTTCGCATGACATAAATATACAAGTGTACGATTGTGGTTACATCGGCACTGGTTTATGACATCAGTCTCACAACATCAAAGTCAGTGCGTAATTCGCCGCCGCTCACTGAGCGTACCTTACGCAATGTCTGCAGCATCGCTGAGCACCCTTTGAACTCGGGCAGACCCAATCTCAAGCCTGCTCACATGAAAGTGCTCTCCAAATTAACCCGATATGGTCATCTTGCTGATTACACGGAAGGTTAACCACGACGCGCAGTCTCTCGCACTGAGCCTGAGAATGTAACTCGCCCGAGAATGAAACTGCCGTTTCGGGAGCCTCTCGCCCTGCAGTCTGATAATCAGAACTCCCGTCACGGGTGTCCTCTGCGGGACATTAGGGAGCCCTGCGTGAGCCGTGCTGTATGGGGTTTCACACGACCTCCTGCCAAGGCTGTCCGGCGCCATTGTCACCATCCCGTGTCGTCACCATCCACTGATGACTCGACCTCAGCGGCGGCGCACGAGCGTGCTGCGCGGTGCGGTCCGTGCACGCCCACGGCGCGGCGTCCACGCCATTAGCGCGGCTCAGTTTTAGCACGGCGCGTGATGTGCATCCCTGACCCGTCGCGCGGCACAGCGCACAGCCAGGTCTCCGCCAGCCCCGGTCCGCTAGGCCCGGCCCGCGCCGCCTCGCGGACCGCCCGTCCGTGAGCTATTGACGGCGACGCGAGCCTTTCAGCGCGTTTTTGCGGAAGCGCGACCCTTGCCGGGCGTTTAATGGGTCCCATTCTGGCGCGGTGCGCCACCGGTGCGTAATTTACGGCGCAGCAGCGGCATTTGCTGCGCGTCGCGGTGGAGAGAGGAGAGGAGAGGAGAGGTGGCCCGACGGAGGAGCTGCCGTGACCCGACGGCCGAGACCTGGTGAACCCGGAGCCTTCTCAATTGAGCGATCCCGCGGTGATACCGGTACCTACCGAACTGCGTCCCGTGTATCTGCTGATCGCCGGGTCGGGACGGCGCGATTGATCTGCAGGTGCAACTCTGAGTCATCATCGTATGAGCAAAACAAAAACACAAGCCGTTTTTACGAAGAATTTATTTTTACCCGGTAGTACACAGTAATATTTCATGCGTTTTGGGTAATTGAGTCTAAGATCACGGCTTTCCCCGGATATTTTTGGTATCAATTGAAACTTAATTAAATTTAAAGTTTCAATTGACACCAAAAATATCCAGGAAAAGCCGTGTTCTTAGAATCACCCAAAACGCACGAAATATTGCCGGGTACTACCGGGTACTACCGGGTAAAAATAAATCCTTCGTGAAAACGGCTGCAGTGTTTGTTTAGGTGTCTAATATTTTTGACATACGATTAGTTGTGCGTTATACAAGCTCAGACCTCCGAATATTACCAGAGGCCGTTGCCAGGAATGTAGAAACGTCATGAAAGGTGGGGGCCACCGAAACATTGATCTCGTCTTGAGAGATAGGTCTACCCAATATAGGTTAAACTCAACACAAATTCAGCAATGTTTCGTCACAGCCTAGTCACAGAGTTACGAAATGAGCTGGCAAGTCACAGATTTAGTCACGATGCTGCGATGTTAACCCTATGGCGCTGGCCTGGCCAGTCTCATCATCAGTCATGGACGTGACCAGTTCTGGTCAAGCGCTAGGACGCTGGGACCAGAATTATGCAACTCTTATACCCAACCTCCCTATAGGGATTCCATATATGGAATATTTATTTGCCGATTTGGGCTCTTCTCATCTTGGTGAATATTTTGTCATACCAGTCTTAACTGTAAAATAAAATATTATATATAAAAAGTGGGGACCATTTGGACCTTCGGTTCATGAGAATTAAGATAACTGAAAACCTCATAATAAGCAAGTAAATCAATTAAATTGAAGGCCGAAATTATGTTCTAGAATATTTTGCTATAGTAGCTTCGTCAGCAATGAGCAATTGATTGTTTAATGCTGACGAAGCTACAATAGCGAAATAGCCAAGTATATGATTTCGGCCTTAATGTATTGATTTACTTACTTATTTTACTAGGTTTTACTAGGCTACCGGTTATTTAATTATCATGGTTATGATTAATCTCATACAGAGTTTTCACCATCTTAGACCTTCGGTTCATGCTAAAGGAGGACCAGAAAGCCGTATGTTGTGTCCACTGCTTACACTGATACATTTCACAGATATATTGTATGTAGTGAGAAAGCAATGCCTGTATTCCGTAACGAGTAACGACCTTCCTCTATTCACATTTGATCCATTGCTAGTCTTCGAGCAATATTAAAAGACTCTTACTTTTGCTGATTGTGTGGTTTGGAAAATCGGCAGGCCGTTCTGCTGTCTTGAAAAGAGTCCTGTTAGCGTCTGATTGCGAAGTGATTAGAGCAAATTGTTCAAAACAACGTTACTAGACGTGCATTCCGATGGTATCGTGCAAAGGCTAAACACATTTATTCCGACTGGTATAACCACCGTGTGGTTGATGAGGTTCTGATTTCGACTGGCAGTTGATGGGTGGTTGTTAGGTACTGAGTTATAATCCGGGAGCAATCTGCGTATCATCTCCGGCTGTTGTTCTCGGAGGTGACACCGTTAGTGGGTAAGCCATGCCACCACCTATCATCACTTTATTGGGTGGCTTCATAACAAGACGGGAATCAGACATTGTTCACTATATATAAATATGGGTATAAGCTGCAGGCGTTTTCAACACGTGCAAGTCTCACATTTTCTTTACACTTTGCACATGTGAGTGTAGGCCGAAAATTATTTGAAGACGAGACTAGTTATCACTAATTTGTAAGTGATCTGTAACCACCTTTTAGTTACAGGCGCACAATGCACTGTACCTTCATTATTCAGCCCTATGCTATTTTAATTAAAGTGGAGATTGCATACTTTTAGGTTTGGCGATTTGATACAGGGGTCGCTCAGGAAAGTTTAGGCCGACTTGTTTGTCCGTCTGACAAAGCTTCAATAGCGAAATATTCACTAATATATTTTTGGTCTTGATTTATTTATTTAGCATGTAAGTAATGCTTAAATCTTTCTGAGTTGCTTATATACCTACCCATATTTTTAGGCGTGCTTATCAATTTAAATCTACCTAAGCGGAATGCATATTAGTGCATGCGAGTATAAGTGTACAGTGTATGCACATATTAGTCTATACCTAGCTATCAGATCCATAGGCGTAATGTTAAAATCCGAAAATGTTGGGGGCAGTTGCCCCCCCCCCCCCGGGCTCCTACGCCTATGCACATATTGGTCTATACCTAGCTATCAGATGAGACTGGTACTTACAACTTTCTAATCATACACCAAGTACTACTAGGGGTGAAGTTTCCCTATCCAGTTGGGGGGGGGGGGTTCTGCTCCATCTTGGCTTCAGCCCCCAATTTGGACGAGGAAGTGGGTAAAATCCGGAGAGAAGTCTATATTTTGTGTATTTTGATTATTCTTAAAACGATTTTTCCTAGCTCAGCCCCCCCCCCCCCTCAACTTTTCTAGAAAGTTTCGCCCCTGCTTACTACTGTATGTATATTAGCATTACTGTCGCATAGGTACTGGTTGCTAGTCAGCGCATAACTTTGCTGCTGCTCATCAATATATACAAATTAAATCGCGTTATATAATTAACTTTATATTTGGTTAAACTTTTGCATGCTATGATAACGCTAATAGGTTTGTAGGGAGAACGGTCCAACATTACTGGTATCGGGATAGCATTCGATGTAAATGCGCCTGCAACATAGGACATCTTGCCAGTTTACAACTATGAAGTCAGAACCGATTAATCATACTCTGCAAAATTGGTATTGTTCATGCCTGAATGATCAATGCTTACTAATCAAGCCACATGTTGAGGATAAAATAAAATATATTGACTCACCAGATTCGTGGCTCGCTCCTAAACTACCTATATCGGAAGAAAAAAGCGAGTGTTACTAAGAAGGACCATGACTAATGGCGTCCAGTCACAGCTCATGACCGTACTTTAGAGATAAGTCATAATCATAAGTGAGTCATGTAACAGCGATGTATGAACAGGTGACGCCTATTTGTCGCCCCGACACTGCAACAGACCTGGCATTTGTGTGTCAGCCTGCAAGACCGTGGTGATTTGACATATATGGAGCAGAGCAGAGAATGACTATGTCGGGCAGCGTGAGATGTCATTATCATTGCAGAGGGAGAGGGAGAGAGAGAGGGAGAGGGAGAGGGAGAGGGAGAGGGAGAGGGAGAGGGAGAGACAGTAGACACATGTAGAGACATGTCAAAAGAGAGCGAGAGAGCACAAACTATTTAGTGATTGATCGCTTGATCGATTCGGTTCGTAAATTAAATTTTTTGCAATTTTGTGCAAATGCACAAACCACAATAAAGCATACTGCCCAGTACGCTATTGTCTTAGTCAGCTAGCTTTGTTGCGCAGTTTGTCAGAGATTTTCATAGTCGTGGTTTGCGAACTGATTCGAAATTTCCAGTTTATTCAAGAGCGTGTAATTTTGGATCACGTATTCTAAAGTACGTCATTTCACATGTTCTATTTAGTCGACTGGAAAAGATAACCTTTCACTAATGTCGTGCCAGCACGGAAAACCGTACATCCGTTAGATAGCACCTGCTTTGTTTCATTCCTTATGACAGGTGTGTACCTAAGCCAATAGTGTATTCATTGCTATACATTCTTCTCCAGTACCTCACCAACCTCAAACGCCACGGCAATTTGCTTTGGTCTGTTTAGCGAACACGTGCCAAAGACTATAGAAAGTGACAGGAGCGAGGCTCTCCCAGTGGGGTGTGAATATGTCCCGGCATTGGACCGAACTACGTGTCATGTGTCACGTGTCATCCTGGCACGAGTGAACCAGAGTTCTGACAGCAGTGATTCGAACACGCCTTGCTGGACACGATCGTGCAGATTATGTTGAACAGCTGTTGCGACCCAGGTGGACCCAACCAAGGCAGCTGGCCAGCTTGAGCTCACGTGTGAGGCTTTACAACGCATTGCAAAGCTATTTCCGTAACGTAATATGAAAAGCATTCACCCAAACCTTCACTTTGAACATTTAAACTTATGTAGGTATAGGATAAATGGAAATGCAATTTTGAAAGAAAAATGCCTATTCTGTTAAGCGCTTTAAATGTGCTGTTTTTTTTACACTTCTTCTTATAGGTACCTTAATCGGCTACATTATCGGCCAATATTAACGAGGCTACCCCTAGGAGCGTATACCGCGCCGCATCACTCTCCCGCAGCCTCTCAGCTCTGCGCTCGGCTGGGATGACGGCGTGCGACCCTCAGCCGGCAGCCGACCGCGATCGGCAGCAGCAGGCGGCGGCGGCCTCCTCTGATCTGCATCCCTGTACCTGGTAATGAGAGATGCGTGCAGCCTGGCCTGTACCGGGCCAGCCGCCGCCGCCGCCGCCAGCAGCAGCACCGCCACCAGCACCAGCCGCCGCCGCCACCGCCGCCGCCACCAGCCGCCGCCGCCGCCGCCGCCGCCGCCGCCGCCGCCAGCCGCGCGGGCACGAGCCGACGCACCGCCTCCGCCAATCAGGAGCGGCGCCGCGAGCCTCCGTCGCGGGGAGACGGCGGTGGCGACGGGCGACGGCCGGGCTGCCAGTGTTGGCCCGCTGACGGTAGTGGAAGTACTGGCTTGAGGACGTGAGGAAGGGCAGGAGTGTGGACGTGTGATCGTGGGTGCGAGTGGAGAGCAGAGGAGTGTGTTAGTGGAAGAGTCGGTACAGAGGGAATAAAGGACAGTTCTAAAGTGATGTGTCGGTGGGCAGGGTGTGCGGTCACTCTGGAGATGTAGTTGACCTGACCTGACCTGACCTGAACCGACCGACCAATGGAGGGGGCGCGACTGTTCGCAGCCTGTGTGGGCATCCTGCTATCCTGCACATACGCCAACTACGGATCATGGATGTGAGTACATGCACGAAGCGATACTAATCGTGTTGTCCACCAGGGATCGAACCAGCGTTTGCAGCTAATACACGGAACTCGGCTGCCCGCGAACAACGGCCAAATATCCGCCATGTTCGCCGTGCCATCAGGTACGCCATGTTCGCCGTGCCATCATGTTCGCTGTGCCATCAGGTACGCACCACATCACTCACGTCTTCACAGTTCACATACACCCCCTCGGCTGTCACCGGCAGCTTCGACCGGTTCGTCCACGGTCGCCGCTGGCCTGCCTCGGGCTCGGTCTGTGCCTACTGCCTACCCCTCGGAATCCAGTCTGCCTCCGTCCACTCTCTCTCTCAATCAGAGGCGGTGACGTGCACGCTGCCTCTTGGCGCCGAAAAACAGCGCCACCATGACAAATGACAAATGGTTGTCGCGTCCCGCGGATGCCGCTCAGGCGCGCGGGAACACGGGGCTGCACGTCGATCTGTCGCGTGCCATTGGCCGGGTCGTTCGTCAGTCACGGATGGCTGGTGACACACGGACCATCGGACACGTGCTGGACACTGGACAGGGAGCGGGACACGGGATCGGCGCCAAATCGCACGTACGCGCCGTGTGCCGTTATGGGGGTGATTGAGGTCTACCCAGTCCACGCTCTCCAGTGGGAACACGCATGGCATAGAACGACTGGACTGGTGAGTTACGTCGTGAAGTTGTCTGTTGTGACTTGGGGATGTAAGAGGGCGACTTTCAGGACAGGTAGAACTGCTACTGCGATTGATAGCTTAGCATGTGTGTGCTTTACCCGAACGTATACATTTGTGTGTTGTTATGAGTATCGTAAGATAAATGATTTTGTCGACAATTTTAAGTAGACAGTGGAGAAAGAAGATGTAATGCGCTCATATTAAATTCCACGCCTATCGTTGCCCAGTCGGCTGTAATATTGGTCATCTATGCAACTACCACACCATGCTTCATGGAAGCGATATATTGAGCTTTGTCGTCTCCTCGGCAATCACTTCGGCAATTCCAGTCATTTGTAAAGCGATGTGCAAACTGCAGGTCAAGGCTTAGACGGTCAAAGGATCAATTCATTTATTAACGCAATGCGCTTATGCCGGGTGCATGTGACTGGTGAAGAGGATGATAAATCGTTACCTCTCGGCCAGTATTGAGACAAATGACCTGTTTGGCGTCCGACGCAGACGCGGGACGGGAGGGAGTCTGGGAGAGGGACCGCCGCCGCCGGGTGGAGAAACCCGGCTATGTGTCTGGCTGAGGCAGGCCAGAGCCTCTGTGGACTGTGTGGTCCTCCCCGCACCACGAAAACCAACGAGTCACCCGAGCTGACCCGTAGGGACTGACTTATATCCGCGGGGACCAGCACTCTGACCGACCGATATCGACTATCAACCCGTCCCGATTCACTGAGCCCGCCTCACAACCCGCCCCGACTCATGACGACCGCGTCTCCCCAGTCCCGACTCATGGCGACCGCGTCTCCCCAGTCCCGACTCATGGCGACCGCGTCTCCCCAGTCCCGACTCATGGAGACCGCGTCTCCCCCGTCCCGACTCATGGCGACCGCGTCTTCACCGGTGCCGCCTGGCCAGGACCCGTACTCCCGCTCACCGCTCGGTTGACGGCCAGGCTCCACGGGGTCGTTAAGTGCCCGGCACCAGCGGGGGTGTGACGGCTAACAGCTCGGAAGCCGTGCTCACCGCCAGAGCGAACCGCCGGCAATCAGAGAGCGAGGCGCAGCGTCACGGGTAACGACCGCCCTCCCGTGGCGACACTCGCGGCAGCGTCAGGTCCTCCGCGGCGACGGGCTGTTAATCTTCAGCCCGAGCCATAACGTTGTCACCGCGAGAGAAGCTTCTCGCGATCCTGGCCTGGTTAACAAGCTGTTCATCAGCTGATCTGATGAGAGGATCATCCACCGTCCTTGGCCAGGTCGATCGCGCAGTTCAGATAGCAGAGGTTCGCGGGATTTCTCGTAAGCGGCTTATCCGCAGGTGATTGATGGCTGGTGATGTCTTGACGTCACCGGTTGTGGTAGGAGGTTCTGCGGTCAAAATGTAGCCAATGTGACGTGCTAAGGGTCAGTGATCAATGGTCAAGCTGTTCTGTAGTTTCCGGGTGTAAAACATCCGAGCAAAGTAGGCACTACTCCCGCAACAGTTACTTTTCACTGTCGTTGCTTCTGAGCGACTTCAAACGGTGCAAACTGCCGCGATCTGAGCTGTCGGCAGCCACCACAACACGTCTTGATCGATGTCCAACGCCGACAGCCAACCCACGTCTTCAATGTCGTCGATGCGTGCACGATTTGCACGCCGGCTATCAGTGGCGTGTTGTGCGCTGCCCTCTCGCCGTATCTCGCCGCTCAGTCCGTACACCTGCAGGTGCTTCGGCATTCAGGCTGCGTGCGCGTGACAGATGCTCCGTATAATTCCCGGCGCAGTTTATGGAGATCGCGGGAGTCGTGTTCTCGCGGTGACGTCACCCGCTCGTCCCGACCCGGCTTGGCTCGGGTCGGTTGCTCGGTGGTCGGGGTGGCTGACGGACAGCCACTCGGGTGCCCTCAGCACCCACCTGTCATTGCCAGAAGCTTCAGCGGCGACAGACTCGGCTCGCCAGTCAGACAGACCTGACTCGGCAGTCGGACACGGTCGACAGAGAGTTATGGGCGGCTGCAGTGCTCGACAGTGCAGCGGCTGTCATCGTCAGCGGAGCACCGTGCGTGAGAATGCTGCCGATCAGAGACCATTACGCGCGTTATACGCGATTCCAGCGAACATCCGTCACTGTCATGTCGATTCCATGACGGTGTCAACCATCCGCCGAGATCCCCATGAGCTGACCATTATCATATTCCAACCAGCAATGAAAACGAAGAGATGTGAGCTGTAAAAACTCGCATAACAGCATGTCGCCACAGTTTAGAGCCTGTTCACAAGTGCTATCTCGCGTGTCAACCCTCGCTGCCCTGCCACCTTTCTCCCCTGCTGGCGTCTGCCGCTATCTGCCGCTATCTGCCGTTGTCCGTCGCTGTCTGTCGCTGTCTGCCGCTGTCTGCCGCTGTCTGCCGCTGTATGCCGCTGTCCGTCGCTGTCTGTCGCTGTCTGCCGCTGTCTGGTTGCTGTATGCCGCTGGTCCTGAACAGCTGTTCCGGCTGTTGCCGCTGTCTGCCGCTGTCTGCCGTGTCTGCCGTGTCTGCCGCTGTCTGCCGCTGTCTGCCGCTGTCTGCCCGCTGTCTGCCGCTGTCTGCCGCTGTCTGCCGCTGTCTGTCGCTGTCTGCCGCTGTCTGTCGCTGTCTGTCGCTGTCTGTCGCTGTCTGTTTATATATGCTGCTGTCTGACGCTGTCTGTCGCTGTCTGCCACTGCCTGTCACTGTCTGCCGCTATCTGCCGCTGTCTGTCGCTGTCTGCCGCTGTCTGTCGCTGTCTGCTGCTGTCTAGGGGTAATGTCTGGCGATGGCAGTGTCAGGCAGGTCTGGGTCCGACACGGACGACTCTGCCCTGTAATTAGGCGGCGTGGCGTGTCGAGCCACCACTCTCTATCTGTCGCCCCTCCGCCGACAGCTGCTGTTCGATATATCGCTAGCCGAATCTGCCCCGTCGAGTCCCGGGCCCCGGCGCGGCTCGGCGCGGCGTGGCTCGGTAAGTCGACTGTCCAGGCGTCTCGTATGGCGGAGTGTCGCACGCAGCTCGAGCGACGCGCGTGCTCGGTCTGTACGGTCCGGTTTACGACCCTGGCGATCGGCTCGTCGCGTCGCTCTCGCGCTCACAGAGCCGTCAGCTGGTCGGCTTTATAGCCTGCATAAAGCGACCGGCGCTGTATCGTTGATCGTCGGCAAATCATCGGCCGTCGGCGGGTGAGCTACGGCCGTCATGCAATATTCAGTCACGCTGATGATTTGCGATAGAGGCGCAGCAACTGGCCAGATCAGTTGGCGCAGAGTGAGGCACTCTCGGTGCCGGGGCCCGGCCGAGCGCTCATGATAGCTGGAATCGGTCCGACATCCCACGCGACGCTGCGGTTGGATGGTGGGTTACGCATTGCGAGCAGCTGCGGCGTGGATGAGAATTAGCGGCCAGCCCTGGAAGCGGCGGCCCTCAGGTCAGGCCGTAAAGATCCCGGAAAGGTAAAAACAGGGCCGGCCACGAACGGATAACATCTTGTTCGTGTTTTACCGCGCCGTAAAAAGTCACTTCTCATTAAGTTAAGATAACGATAATTAATGTCATTATTCGGGCGTGGACACGCGTTTAAGAGCGCATTAGCGGCGACGTGACATGGTCTTCGTCTCACCGCGGCGCTGCACGCCGGCTCCACCGTTAGATGGAGTAATATGACGGCATGACAAATCACTCGTCCGTTTCTGTGTGACGTAGCGGCTCTCCCCGGCCCCGGTGCAGTGGAGATTGGACACTGGACAGTGGACAGTGAGGCTGCTTTTCAGGGTGGGCGGCAGTGGCGCCATCATTGTTGATCCGTTATCTCGCGGTCTACGGCTTTATTTCATCAGCACGATTTTCAGAGTTCCATGGTAGCGCTGAGTTCTGAGAAGGATCAGCCGTGTCAGTAGTTATTCCCCTCGAGATGTTTTAATATGGTTTAAGATATATTTGCTAGAATTAGTAGTGTCATAAATGCATGCTTAGGTCATCCTACTGCGCATACTAAAGAAGATGTAAAGACAAAACATGGCCTGAAGAAAGCACATTAAGATATTATATCTTACACAAAAATGAGAAACAACTTCTTCCTGTCACAACCATTTTAGCAGCATCAGAGGCGTTAAACTCTGTGTAAATTCCAGAATGTCATTGTCGGTTGTTACTGCCTAAAGTTGGGATTCCACTGCGTGATATTTTCTTTTTTCGAGCTTAGCATGCCCACTTCTCAACGACAATGGCCTTACGAAATATCAACTCAAATACGTAATATGTACTCATTTTCAAATATATTTTTCGTTATATGGTTTGTAACCGATATATCTTGCTTAGTATTGCAAGCAAACAGTACCGATATCTAAACGTATCGCACAATTTTGAAATGAAACATGATTTATGTTCTGCCTGACAAGAGCCGTTTTCACGACGGATTATTTTGCGCGAAATGTTTTAAAACATTTGTAAATGTTTTAACCCTCGCCCTACAGGACCGTAGGGCGAGGGTTAAAACATTTCTTGCAATTTAGTCCATCGTGAAAACGGCTACAACTAAAACATTTTAAAACATTGTAAAATGTATTAAAACATTTGGCGCAAACTAATTCATCGTGAAAACGGCTATTTTCGCTGAATGACACGCTCCACTATTTTTAAGATGTTTTTTTTCTGGAAAGCTTCCAAATGCGCCTATGGTGTTATTGCTTTTTTCACAACAATGGCCATTCGGTCAGTCCTTTGCAAATGAACCATGAAACATGTATTAACTGTTTTGGAGTGCATGATGTTTATGCATCCTACGATGTCTTTTTTCCGATGATGAAATATGAAGACACGTTATATAGAATAAATCCACCATTATCACCTGCGCCTCGAGCCATAAATAGCGATGTTTCATCTCACCTTTTTACAGTTAAGTGATAAACGTCAGGCCACATAGCTTATACAGGTGTGATATACAGCGAATGAAACACATCGTAACGTCGCCATGCAGCCACGGCTATCGCCGGGCACGAGACGTGCTTATTACCAGCGGATCCTGAACGTGCAATATGCATCGCATTGGCGCCTCGTTCGGACGGACAGCACGCAAATCCAATTACAGCGATACTGATGCACGGGCGCCACCACGAGCCCTAATCCAATAATAGTCTCAGCTCCGTGCTGGAATGCCCGATCCCAGCGCATGCGAAACCGTGGCTGCGGGTGAAGGCAGCAAGCTCTGATAAAGTTCCCACGGTGGTAGCGTATACTGTGGATAAATGTGTAAAAATATTTGCAGGAAGTCACCTCCCTAACACGGTAAACGCCGAGTCAAGCTTAGTAAACATGAAAATATTGACATGGGATAATACAAAAAATCGACCCGTGCAGACGAAATGCTTCTGGCATGGTCTCGTGACTCTGCTATGTGTTTGATCTTAACAATGTAAACTGATATCAGCCAAATTCGGCCAGTACTCGCGTCGAAAAGTCGGCTCAACACCGATTTAATATTTCTCCACCATGGGGTGGGTGTCCGGAGCGTTAGGGCGAACTCACAATGATTTCCGGAGCTTCTCCCGGACTGGCGTGACTAAAAATCACAGCCAGCACCACCTCCCAGACACGCAGAGCTCTAGAGTGACGTGACCAGTATAACACGAGCCATCGAACGCAGGGAGACGGTTCCTGTATACCACCGACCTGGGGTGCCGCTGACACCGCAGCTGCTGTGTCAGCGGCGCCGGCGGCGGCAGCCAAGATGAGAGACGAGAGGGGAACATGCAACACTCATCGCTCTGCATTCATTCAAAGTGAAAACTGTGTGCCTGACACACAGTGCACTGAGCACATCAAATCATTCAACACTGACGGTACACACATGTTAGAGCAGCCAGCCGGGAGTCGTTGCTGACCGGTGCGGCCATTGCGGACTGTGTACCCCGTCTCCGCCCCGGCTGACCGGTGCTGACCTTGTTGCCGCTGAGCCGCGGCCGGCTGCCACTGTTCTCTGCTCGCTGGTCACGCCCAGTGTTCTCACCTGATTGTGTCGGCCACCGATGACTTATGCTCCTTTATTTGTCTTATAACGGCTCCCGGAGGCGGCGTGTCTTATGAACCGCGCGATAGCGTCGGCAACAGTTGTACCATATGTTATGCAAATGGTTTGGATATGCAGTACAAGCGTGGCGCCGGCTGACACGGCTGTGATGTAGCCGCTATGTTCGGCACCCACTCCCCTCTCTCCCCTCCCTCCCTCCTTCAGCCTCCCAGTTTCCCTCCCTGCAGCCTTCCTCCCATCCTCCAGCGCGCCCTCCTACCCTCTGCAGCGCGCGGAGCGGCCGGGCCCGCGGCGGCCGGCGATGGTCCGGAGACTGCAGCAGACAGTGCCGGTACAGCACACTAACACCAGCTGATCTCGCCCGCGCCAGCCCACCGGCACGGGATGCGATCCATGCCCACCGGCATGGGATGCGATCGAGATGCTACTGCACGCAAACCTCAGCACAGAAGTTTTTGAATCGCAAGTGCATCCAAACAATATTCACGCGAATCGGATCTCTTGTGGAAATCCCGGGCATCTCACGTAATGCATTTCCGCTCAACAAATAACCCGTAGAATCAAAAGAATGCTCCCAACCGGCTGAAAACGTAGGTGTTGCAAAGCATTTCAGTGAGCAGCTAAGCATAAAACACCTAACATATTCACTCTTGGACTCTTTGGCACAAAACTCACACCTAATTTCGTTCCTGCTTTTAACTTGACTCCACTGCGCCATCCGCCGCCACCTGCCATCTCCTATAGCCACCGTCACACAGCCACTCTCCGCTGCCGACCGCGGCGACCCAATTAGGGCCGCTTCTGAGCCCCCGCCTGGCTCAGCCGGGCTCGGTCGACGCTCTGCCTCCCCGGCAGTAAACAGGCATTGTGCTCCACTCGGCCGGCGACGCGGTGCAGGAAGTCAGCTCCAGGTAGCACCGCCATTATCCCAGCCGGAGACGGCCGCGTAGCAGGTCCGATCAAGAAATCACCGGCCAATTAATGTCCAGGGTCCGGAAATGACCGGCCCGGGTCTGGAGTCTAGTAGGCCGCGAGGTTCGGTTGTCAGGGAGGTCTGGAGTGATCCGGGAGGTCTGGAGTGGTCCGGGAGGTCTGGAGTGGTCCAGGGGAGGTCCGGAGTGGTCCGGGAGAGGTTCGGAGTGGTCCGGGAAGGTCTGGGCACTTCTGAGAGGCTCGGACCGGAACAGGAGGTCATTGCGCCGGCTGATGGCGTGGCGGTATGTACCGTGGTAGGCAGCCCGGATGGCTTTGGTGGAGACGGGAAGATGTGCTGTAATTTAGTGGAGACCCGGAGTGATTGGATTTCGTGGATGATATCGATGTTCCTTTGTTCTCATGATTCGCGTTTGAACGGCAAAGTGAGTGCTTAGCCCGTTGATTGTATAATCTTCGAGAAGCTCAGCGATTATCTTGATTGCATATTTCCTATAGACTGTTTATGAAGTCATTATCGGGTAAATGTAATGCTTCCGTTGATACCAAAAACAATAAAATTAAAAGCTGACCATGTCAAGCTTCATTTATGTATGTCGAAATTCAGGTAAATATATATTCTTAAAATATGCGAGCATTTCAGCACGCAAGCTACAAAAATATAATTAACACATTTTGTAACATGACGAACAATACGAACTTAATTTGAAAGCAAACGTCCATTTCGTGTAATAGGCCCCTGTGGAAACCATGTGAAAACCGCGCGTATTGTCCTCTCCTCTCAGACAAAGGGCAGCGGACGACCGCAGCTTCGACGCCTGTCTGTCCGCCTCACATTCCGGAACCAGGCGGCCCGCCATCTCGACGGTGCACGTGGGCGAAATCACTCCGGCGACCCCTCCCACTCTCTCTAGCGCTGTCAAAACACCTCACACCCGCAATCAATTCGGAATTAATGAACGCACCCCTGGGCCACCCCGGGTCATCTGGCTGCCCCAGCCTGCCGCCTCGGGCTGCCACAGGCGGCGCGGGCTCGGCCCGGGGGTCAGCCCGGCTGACCTCTGCGCGGCGCGGAGGCAGGCTGGCAGCTCGACCGATTGTCAGACGATTAGTGACGCCCCAGCCACGCCGCTCACTCTGATTATATTGCTGCGTCAGCCGGCCGTGATGGATCGGATCTGACCTTGCCGCCGCCACCCATCTGGGTGGCCAGGAAATTATAAGGGCAAGTATCGGATCGCAGCAGACAATACGGACGCCGCTATCGACAGTCCTTGCCACCGCCTTTACGCGCGTAGGTGTGTGCTCGATTTTCTGATCACGGGTGTCGTCCGTTGCGATTTGTGGAGCTTCTTTGGGATTTAAAAGACGTGGTTGTTTGGTCACAAAATGCATAGGTATGGGTTAATTCAAATAATAAACAATTTATGACAGCCCTGGAGACTGGAGTCCTCACTTGCGTTACTTGCTTTGCAGCCTGCTTGTGGCGACTCTGGTGGGCTACTGTTATTAGTTGTTATTGGGAGCATGTGCCTTAACATTGATTTTCTGAGAGCTGAAAACATTTTACCACACGCTCGCGCTAATGCTAAAAACATGCTGAGACATATGATAACACTTCATTTAATCCATGTGCTCAGTTCATCTTTCATGCATGAACCTAGTACATTTTGGAGCATTCAGCATTAATGTACCTTATTGTGAATGGCTCGAGATGAAAGACATTGTGATACCTCTCTAAGTAGTTGTTCACCTTGAGATTAAACCACTACGGAGATGTTATTACCCGAAGTCTGCTTAAGTCATGAATGACTTTCAGGAGAACTATTCTCGAATTTTCCAAGAGACTGGTTTCCACCTCAGACCATCCTGATTGGTTGTCCATATTTGTCGAAATCAAAGCTGAAACAGGTATACTTTTCGCCTGGGTCTGCAATCCGCTTGCTCTAGAGTCAGATGTTTGGGCCGATTCTGGCTGTCACTGATCCGCTCTGGACATTTTGCAATCTCCCGCAGAGTCGCCGCGAGATAAAAAGGCAGCGACATCGCCTTAAATCAGGATTACCGGCAATGAATGAAAACATGTATCTGACAGCGTGACACCGACACCGAGACATTTTGCTGTCAACATGTGGCCGCGTGCGTCACTCGGCTCTGATATACCTGCACTGATGGCTTGCTTCCGGATTCGCTTATTATGGCACCGGCGCTTGATGTTTAAGCATAACATTTTTGTGGCGAAAGGAGTTGCCAACGACAAGTAAAGGTAATTAACGTAGACTGGTTCACCTTTCAGCTTAAGCTATTATCTCATTGACGTCATGAATTTGCCATAAATGTCGTCGCCTATCAACAAATAATTTCCTTTTTCACCATACATTCAAAACAAATCCCAGTCTCTGCACCATCAGCTTGCTAAAAATGTCGCTCGTTAAGCACCACACTGCTCACTGATAAGCGCTTTGGCTATACTTGTCGCTATTTTACCCTTAAATTTACACACAGGCTGAAACTGGTATGGAAGACATAAGAGGTGCCCGGGACTGGGTCTTTCCAGGAGTGTCGCAGTCTTACCCAAATCCACCGAACCAGACATGTTTAAGTTGTCTTGAAGTCGGAGGTCCGTGTTGGGCGCAGCAGTTGCCGAACTGAGACAACCAGCTTGGGCCCCTGGCTGAGCGATGGCATCTGACAGACCCGCCAGTGTCCAGACACCATGATAGAGTACATCTGGGTAGGTCACCCTGGGTAGGTCAAACCGACAGACCAGCTGTTGTGGCGACACGGCCCGGAGAGACAGATGGTGAGACAGACAGACCAGCGAGGCAGGCCAGTGAGACAGACCAGTGAGGCAGGACAATGAGACAGACCAGCGAGACAGACCAGTGAGACAGGCCAGTGAGACAGGCCAGCGAGACAGGCCACTGAGACAGACCTGCTGCTGTACAGCGGCTCCCAGTGAGGAGACAGGCCGGGGTGGTCCTCTGATGGTATCTCTGTACGGACGCGGGCGTGGACCTCTGAGATCGGAGAGACGGGTGTCGGCCCTGCAGTCGTCCAGAGACGGACGGGGGCGGGGCGCACCGCCACAGGAGACACACGGCCAGACGGCCGACCATCATGGAGAGACGGGGAGACGGGGAGGACAGACGGGGAGAAGGAGGAAGAGGAGGAGGCAAATAGCCAGAGACGGCGGCCGTAAATATAGCGCCGGACCGTTTTTCTTGGCAGACTTGAGAGTCACTAATTGATTTGATCGCCAAGGTGAAGTACTTCCGCAAACAGGTCGCGGCACGACGGATACGTGTCGACAAGCACTCACACTGCTGATGAAACATCGCGGAGAACAAATTTGACGTCATATGGTTCTAGAGTTGTAAACGTCTGTAAAAGTGTTGATTATCGTCACTACAGCGTCACGGTCTGGGGTTTACTCGTGTGCCATGGAGAATACGGCGAAAACGAATCAAAGGCGAAGGCGAATCCACTGATGAATGTGGCGGCTTTACATGAGAGTTCAGCTGAGCATGACTAGCTACATTCGATGAAAGTGCAAACTGCAGTATTGCTAACTAATTATAGTTAACGCTGTTAATTTGGGTAATTACAGGGACTACTGCTAGCTACTCATTACGAGCGAGCGCGAAGTGTGAGTGAGTCCTCACTGAATACGGGATTTGTATCACATATAAGCGGTCGAACCAATCCGACCCGGCCCCACCCGACCGTAGCGCTTTTCAGAAGCTTATATCTTTGGAATCCCACATGCGATTGACAAACAGTCTTCGCCATCTGAATAGCTCCATTCAATCAATTATGCTATTGACTCGAGTTTCGTCCCCGAGAGGTGCAAACTACACCCGTATAGCTTACGTGTTTGAAAGCTTCCGCTTTAAACATTTGTGTTACCGGTCTTGAATATAAATCTGTGAACTTCAATGTCTCGATGTTTGAAGGCAAATGAAACAAAATGGTTTGATTGATAGGTATATGCGCAATGCAATGCTATCTGTAGTGTTTCTACCTTTCATGAAGATGTAGTTCAGCTTCAAGCTTTTCAGCTGCAATAATTATAAAAGACGATGCATCGTAAAGCTTGCATGGTGCAACAATGCGCGCCGCGCCGCCGCATTTGATATGGGATGTCGTGCATGTCTGTTGTGCTGAGTTCACCGTCAGTGAGAGCCCCAGTCACCGTCGGCGAGACCTTCAGTGGCCGTCGGCGGCACTCTCAATCGCCGTCGGCGAGACTTTCAGTCGCCGTCGGCGTGCACGACAGACTCATACCTGTTCAGTCATCGCCGTCGAGGCCCGGCCAGCCGTTGTCGAAGCGGCATGTCACGTCACATTGCAGCGCGTCTCACTTTCACTGCCCCCGGATGCCATACGCGGCTGCCACACGGCTGCCACGGTCCCGCCGGCGGCGTCTGTCCGCTGAGTGACGAGTCTCCGACGGCCGCCTTCGTTCAGCTGCACCGACCAGCGGCGCTGTCTTCAGCGGCGCGTGCAAGGCGGAGCCGCTCTGCTCTGCATCGGACCAGACCACCCTTCCGCGCGCGGCGCAGCGGCTTCCTCTGAGAGATGTGGGCGATGGCGGCCAGATGGTATCGGCTGGCCGTGGCGATGGCTCTCGTGGTCAGCCATCGCCCCTGTTACGCCGGCCGATGCGGCCAGATAGTGCCCCCGGGACCGCCCGTTTCTCACCTTAAGCCGGTCATACACGCTCCATTGCCGTCGATAAGATCCCAAGGAGAAGCTATTGAAACGTCGGAATGAGGTTGGAACACCCAGGTGTGCGGTGAGTCTAGTTCCGGCAATGGAAATCTCTTCACGGAGCTGGGTTTTGCAGCAGAATGCAGTTGTTGAGTGTTGCGTTCGAGGAACTACAGAGGCCGATACAAGTGAAGATAGGAAACTGTACTCGAAACTAAGAGGACGAAAACGCAAGAAGGTCATGGTGCAATGGTGAACTTCCGCTTTTACCATTCGGGAACGATCGGTGTTAAAAGTAACGATGGCTTCAAACGATGGCGAATTGGCCGCAAGCGTGACCGGTGGCCCGCGTCGTTGTTGCCTGTGCACCCCTTCCCCGCTCAGCCTGAGCCGGTGCGCAGTGTAATACACAGGCCACCCCGACCGGCCGTAATAAACCCAGCCCTGTCGCCATCATTACCCCGCTACTGGCGGATAGCACGACAAGACAGGGCACGGCACGGCACGGCACGGCACGGCAGGGGAGGGCACGTCACCACGGGGCACGGCCGGCCGGCCGGCGGGTGTGGCTAACTACCTATTTACCGGGGCGGAGCGGACAGTCACCGGACCCCAGTGCGGCGGTCCTGCCCGGCAGCTCCGCCTGCAGGGGCAGTCTGCTGCTGACGTGAGTCGGTGCGATACTGCCGCGCTGCGCCCTGCTTCCCTGCCGCCCGTCCGGCTGCCGGGCGACCTGACGTAACAAGTCGGCAGGCAGCAGCGAACCAGTGCGACCCGGCCGCCGGCGGCGTGTCAGCCGCTAATTAGAGGGAGTGTCGTGACCGGGTCGCGCCCCTCCACACCACCACCGCACCGCCGCCGCAGCGCTGAACGGGCGCGGCGACCAGGCTCATGTTTAAACAAATTAGCCCGTGGTTAGTGTGGCGCCGACTGGCGTACCTAATGGTTCCCCGCCTGCCTGCGCCCGGCTGCCGCGACGACTGAGGTACCGGCTGCTGCTCGGCGGCGCGGCACCCTTCCGGGCGTTTGACTTTCGCCCGGAATTAATTATGGCGATTTTGTCAGAGGAGACGGGCCGGCTAATAGTCCGGTGTGCTGCCTGACAGGGCGCGAGCATCACACTGCATCGCCCCGTATTAAGCTGCAGAACCAGATCGTGCTCGCTTCAAAAGGATCCGCAGCTCCGTTCGCGACAGGTAATTGGGCGAGTCAGCCGACTGAAAGGAGAGAGAGAGGGGGAGCGAGAGGAAGAGGAGCGGCGCTCGCTGTTTAGAAGGAGCGTGGGATGAGATTGATTCTGCTGTATTTCACCAGGGTGCTCGGTGGAGGTTGATCGGGGCGTTGACCGCAGAATCTGAGGCAGCACTCCAGCAGGAATTGTCTCTCGAACGGACCTGAGTTTACGCTTCAGCTGACAGCTACGGACGTGTGCCTGCCTGCCTGACGCGCTCGTCTGATGACGGACTTCAGACGCTGCTTGCTGTATGACGCTAAATGCTGTTTAGTGTCTGATGTCTGATGTCTGATTGATGCCTGATGCCTGATGCCTGATCTGATCCCTGATGCGTAATGCCTGATGTATAATGCCTGATGTATGATGCCTGATGTCTGATGTCTGATGTCTGATGTGTGACGTTACGTTGTTTCTGTGTTCCAGGAACCTTGGCATGCAGGGTCTGGACGTGTGGCGGAA
The DNA here is from genome assembly GCA_014673585.1 of Semibalanus balanoides. Classification (NCBI taxonomy): domain Eukaryota; kingdom Metazoa; phylum Arthropoda; class Thecostraca; order Balanomorpha; family Balanidae; genus Semibalanus; species Semibalanus balanoides. The sequence goes on from VOPJ01005897.1 coordinate 22,654, forward strand.
CCCACAGATCTACGTGGTGGGCACCTCACCGCTGTGTGGCCGCATCCCGGGCCTCAGTCCTGGCCAGAAGAAGCTGTGCCAGCTCCGACAGGTCAGTCCGCAGCTCGGCAGCTCCCAGCTCCCGCCACCCAGCAGCTCGGTAGCTCCCAGCTCCCGCCACCCAGCCGCTCGGCAGCTCGGCAGCTCCCGCCAGCCAGCTGCTCAGCAGCTCCCAGCTTCCGCCACCCAGCAGCTCGGCAGCTACCAGCTCCCGCCACCCAGCAGCTCGGTAGCTCCCAGCTCCCGCCATCCAGCAGCTCGGCAGCTCCCAGCTCCCGCCATCCAGCAGCTCGGCAGCTCCCAGCCTACCGCCACCCAGCAGCTCGTCATCCCCGCGATCCCAGACAGCCAGTTCGTTATTTCGATTGAAGACCCGAATCCGTGCATACTGATGTGGCTGATTTGCATGGCGTACGTCCGGAGCGCCCTCCTGCGCGCTGGTCGGACCACGCTGTTCACTTTACTGCCTCCCACGCGCCTCTCTGCGTGTTCAGCGCTGCCGGACAGCCCCCTCTGCAGCCTCAGCCTGATTGCGGGACACCCCGGCGCGGTGGGATCCGGGGTCTCTATGCATTCCAATCTCACAAGCCACGATCTGCAGCTTCTGCTCAGAGCTGTGGCTCTATTGTGGCCTCTGCTGGGTTGATCGTGATCTTACTGACCTGACCTGACCTGATCTGACCTGACCTGAGCTTACTTGACCTAGTGTAAGGGCCACAAAAATAGCGTGTGTCGCGGTGCGCGGGCCCCTGCCCTGTTCTGCTCTACCCTGTCCTGCTATGTCCCGCCCTGCACTGTCCTGTCCTGACTCCTGGCCCCTGACCATTGACCTGCCCTGCCCTGCCCTGCCCTGCCCTGCCCTGATCCGAGCCAACCTGACCTGACCTGACCTGATCTGAGCTGAGCTAGCCTGGTCTGACCTGTGGGCATGACCACATGAGCAGCGTGGGTCGCGACGCGCGGGCCCTGACCTGACGTGACCTGACGTGACCTGATCCGAGCTAACCTGACCTGACGTGACCTGACGTGACCTGACGTGAGCTGACGTGCCGGCAGGACCACATGAGCAGCGTGGGTCGCGGTGCGCGGGCCGGCATCGCCGAGTGTCAGCACCAGTTCCGACACAGCCGCTGGAACTGCTCCACCGTCGATGACTCGTCCGTGTTCGGACCCGTCCTCCAGATCCGTGAGTACTAAGACCCGTCCTGCAGATCCGTGAGCACTGAGTGCTGGTGTGAATGGGATGGTCACTGCATGTCCGTGGGAAGCGCGAGACTGCGCTGGTCGTTGAATGCACCTCTGTGTGGGTGTTGAGACTGAGGTGTACAGTGCACAATGAATTCGTGAATGTTGGGTCTGAGTAATGCAGTCAGATAAACTCGGGGAAGTGTGGTAGAATGAAGCTGAAGAGTGTAGCTACAGGTGGCACCGCCTGTTGATGGGAACGGAAGGGTGTGTGTTAGAGGTTGGGTCTGACAGGCCGGAAACATTGTACCGCCGTAATGTGTCGGTGTTACGTGTCTACCAGAAACAGTATCATGACATCAGTGGGAGTGCTCCAAATTATGACGTCACTGGGAGTGGTGGGATCACCTCCACTGTGGCCTCTCCCTGATGGTAGAGCGGCCTCCCTCTCTGATGGTGGGAAGAAAGAGGGGCTGATGGCTGGATACAATGACGAACGCGGCGTTTGTGGTGGGGTCGGCTTGTTCAGCCTCTGTGTGCGAAGGCCGCCGACCCCGGTTTCTGTGTCAATGAGGCATTGAAGAGACCTTCGCACGAGGGATTACACGAGAAGATTGTGAGACGATCCCGAGTAATAGGCGTAATAGTGTTATCAAGACAAGTATATCGTCATGAGCATTTTCCGAAATGAGAAGATTGAATAGACAAACGTGTGAACCTACCGCGCCGAATTAGCATAACAAACACGCATGGCAGTGCCGCCGTACCCGTCTGCAGTATACTTACCACAGCTGCTCGCCGGCCGCAGGTCATCCGGCGGTCGGTCGGTCGGCAGACTGTGTCTGTATGTCTGTCTGTCTGCCGGCTGTGTGCGTCTGTCGGCGAGTGGTCAGTTTGACTGCCCCGCTCGAGAGCCGCCTTGTAGACACAGAGAGTGTGGAGAGTGTTGACGGTAGCTGCAGAGGAGAGGCTGAGGCTCAGACCGGGGCCCGGGATCCTCGACTAGTCGGCAGATCTATCGCACGGTGAACCTCAGATCTACACCCTCCGCGGCTCGATCGGAACCGGGAAAACGCAGCGTGCCGGTACCGGATGGCAGAACCTCGTAACTGTGTCGGAAGGTGCCGACCGGAAGTCACACACACCATCGTCGTGTATCGCTGTATATACTGTTCACGCAGACGCAGCGTGCGCAATCGCGCTGAGTAAACGCAATTTCACTATGCGTGGAAAAGAAGATATTGTCCGTGCTCGAGCTCCGAAGTTTGCTGGTGACGATGGGAGCGAAAGTAGGTTTAGAGTAGAGCTAGGCATTCACTGTTCACTATCTGGTTGTTCGCTATCAGGGTGAACAGACCCCGCCTGTTCTGTTCCGTTTGAAGGCAGCAAGTAGACCGTCCGGCTGCGGTGGCATTACCCTGTGTATTGACTCCCACCGGGACGCAAACACGGTCGGAAATCGTCCGCGTTCGAGGCTCGTATCCACCAGAGCCGGCCTCATGTCTGGCGTGCGACTGTTTTCCTCCGAGTCCCCTGTTGACATGCCGATTATCCCGTGTAAACACAATGAGGCCGGCCGACTGGTGACCTCCTGAGAGCAAACGCACCGCCACCGCGCGTGGGAACGCACCGAGACTAGGGGTGTAACACACCCCCAATAAACCGGTGACAGCAGATTGCGCCGATGACCTGGAGTGGCCTATGCTGATGACCTGGAGTGACCTGCGCTGATGACCTGGAGTGACCTGCGCTTATGACCTGGAGTGGCCTATGCTGATGACCTGGAGTGACCGATGATAACTGGACATCGTACCGGAGTCGTTGCTCTGCTGCGACACCGCCGCCATGACTGGAGAACCAACGGGATCCGCGTTGATCAGCGTTGTCAGTACGCTAGGTGACTGGGAGGGGGTGGCCTGATTCAGAAGTTATATGGCACAGCAGCCTATGTCAAATATAGTTGGGGATTTCTAGCCATGGCAAACATGGACACAATTCAAGTTGCCTTCAACCCGTTAAGGGTTTCTTTTGGTCTTAACCTGCGCGTTACTGGGGTATATTTCATAACGCGAGTTACTGGAAGGGGGGCTATTTATAGCCCCCTCTGATCTCCGGAACTAGTGGACCGATTTGAAAAATATAAACGGCACTCGAAAGCCCTGTCAAATTTGTTGAAGAGAAACTGATTTTTGTTGACCTCGGGGTCACCGATGACGGCATAGGTCACAGCAAATAAAAAATGTTTGACCGTGTCATCAAAGTCCGGTGGATGGAATTGTCGCGCAAAAATGCGATATTAAACGAACAATAAGTTGATAAATCGGCATGATTCGTGCATCTAACACTTCTAATTACAATTCTGAGCTGCCTTTTACCTTGGGTCAGGTCAAGGTCATCCGAGGTCACGAGATCAAACTGCAGATTACAGTTATTAGGAGTTGTAACACATGTTTGTGGGTTCTTTTTTCGACTAGAACGCGAAAAATGGCCTTATATTTTTCCATACGAATAGAAATAAAAACAAAAAACATAAATGCAATTTGTATGCATAGTATGCATAGTAATGCTGTAGAGGTGGTCGAATTTTGGCTTTGAAAGATTGTAAGTCAGTCAATGTTAAAGATATCGACTTCAAACTTGCTACACATATTCATTATACTCTTCTCAAGTATATACATATTCTGTTTTTTTTTTCTAATTCGTTTTTTTATGTAAAAAACAAAAAAGTTATATCTAAATTTCTCAAAAATTTTGATTTCAGAAAATTTTGAAAATCCGAGATCGCAATTTGATAGCTGAGTTTATTATCTGTCATTTGGTATATATAAATTGAGGTTATCTTTTAAAATGTACTTTTGACAGCGTTTCCTGCAAACCTTATTTTTCAACTAAAAACGCAGAACATGACGTCACTCTGACGTCATTCCTGGTTGATCTATCATAGCCTCATCTTTTTCTTTCAGACAGCATGTGTCAATTTTATGTGAGATAAGGTACTGAAAGTTTGGTGACGATATTCCTGTTCGTTTAGGAGATATTACAAAATAACGAGAGGGGGGCTATAAATAGCTCCCCCAGTAACCCGCGGGTTAACATGATTTAAAGTTGCATATATGTAGGGGCTCCCCCACAGGGTGGAGACAGGGGAGACGTGTTCCCCCAACATTTTCGGATTTTAACATTACGCCTAGGGCGTTGAATGGAAAGAATCGACTTCAGAATGCCTGCGTCCCCCCCCCCCCAACTTTCGGAAGGTGAGGCCCAACGGCGCCCTTGCATATATGTCATATTCCTTAGTAGTTTATATTGTATGAACCTCCGCATGAACCTCCTTCCTTGGCGATACAAATCCTTGAAGCTAGCAAATCTGACGTGGGCAGAAGCCAATTCGTAATAGGTGGTGACTGTATTCAAGGAATGTGTATAGGATCACTGAAGCTTTGCCTTGTTTACCAAAGTAGATCGGACGTGACGCGACCCAAGGCCTCACATGTGTCATACGTGATATATGTGCCATGCATGCTACTTGTAGACTGTGACGTGACACTCGCGAATTAAAGGATCACATAGCGGTATCATAAAACTTACACCGTCATACGGGTACTCATCAAAATAAGTATCGCTTACATTTGATTAACTTCAGTCTCGTGCCATTAATCTGCAGATTAGCTTTGTAACTAACCCTAACCGTAATGTTGCGGGGCTCATCGTTCTCTCTCAGAGCATGAGCCGCTCCCAGGCAGTTGACCAGACACCTGGCCTGAACAAGCAGCTGGCCAGCGAGTTGACCTCACAGTTGGCCAGACAGTTGATGCGACAGTCGATCCCAGAGTTGACCCGACAGTTTTTGGCCGTTGACCTGACACCTGACCTGACAGTTGACACTAATCTTGACACCTGACCTAAAACCTGACCTGACACCTGACCTAACACCTGACCTGACGTGGCACCTGACCTGACTTGACACCTGACCTGACTTAATACTTGACCTGACCTGACACCTGACCTGACACCTGACCTGACACCTGACCTGACACCTGACCTGACACCTGACCATGCCAGCTGACCATGCCACCGGGCCAGCTGACCTGACACCTGACCTCTGACCTCTGACCTCATGACCTCTGACCTCTGACCTGACCTGACTGACCTGTGTATCTGTGTGTGACCGGCAGCGTCCCGGGAGGCGGCGTTTGCCCACTCGATCGCCGCCGCCGGCGTGGTGATGTCCATAGCGCGCTCGTGCCGGGACGGTCACCTGGCTTCGTGCGGCTGCTCGCGGGCGAAGCGGCCCGATCACCTCGACAGCGAGTGGGTGTGGGGCGGCTGCGGCGACAACATCCAGTACGGATACAGGTGTGTACCGATTTATACCCTATACAGCATCCAGGATGGATCATGTGTGGCTCTTTCAGAACAAGTTGGTAGGGAAGATGTCATATTGGCAGGTTGTTTTGAATGGTTGAAGTGACAAGTGACCATTTTAACGACAGGAAGCCTTGAAATCTGACACACGTTGGTGGGGCGAGACACAAAGTTGGAGCGGCGAAACTCTAAGTTGGTGGGGTGGTCGCCCCACCATTTAAATAGGACACTCCACCGTGGTACGGATACACGGATACAGGTAGGTGCCTATACTACATACAACATTTCGTGGGGATACAGGCATGTGTCGGGATTGATGCAAAACAACAATATCCAGATACAGGTACATATACAGCGCAGCCAGAATTTTGCGATGGGATGGGGTGGGGGCTAACCGAAGTGGGGCCTTTAGCATTGGTTGATGCCCCCCCCCCCCCAACAAAACATATATGTGTTGAGTTATATTTGAATATGTTTAGTTCAAGGCTAAATTGGGTTTATGAGGCCTGAAATGAGCCCTTTTTGAGTCCACGGTCGGACCCTTTCAGACCCGAGATGGACCCCTCTGAGCCGCGACGGGGGGCGCGTTAGTCCCCATAGCAACCCCTAGCTGCGTCCCTAGTACCGTCACACCCAGATCCGCATGTAACATACAATACGAATACATTATGCTGCGGATGCACATAGCTGGCATAGTACCGATCAGTTTAAGTCTCTATGTACAAACTACAAACAATATATGGTACCGATACTGGTCAACTTACATATTTATATACAGAATATGATACTGATGCTGGTCATTACATATGACAGCTTTGACATGCAGTACAGATAATATAAAACTTTCTGATCACATCCGGTACGACTGCGTGTCAGTGTATGATAAATAGCACTTAGCTATATATCCGACAATAGCATACGTGAATTATGTGACTATTCAATATATAAATGCATATATGTCATAATAGTCAGAAATATATGAAGTTCTACAGTATCATACGAACAAAGTCTAAAAATAGACGACTTTCCAATGTTGCCATAAACGCCCTGCGGCTCTCTCTTAGAACTGTTGAGTGACAGCGTTTACGGCAGTAGGCCGACGACTGCCGCCGGCCGCGTCAGAAAGACCGTCTCTCCCTGAACACAAAGCAGTCCAATTTCTGGAGTCGCCGTATATCATCTCCGGTGAAGATACTAAGCCGCCGAAAACGCCTCGCCAAGAGTTATTGCGACAAATGCCTATTAAAGTGATGAACGGCGTCGGATCGCTGCTGCCGCGAGCACGGCCGCACCGCCGCGATCGCGGCCGCCCAGTGCCGACAGTCGGAAAAGATTTACAGTTAGCTGCATTTTCCAGTTTATCACGACCACTCGCTCGATTTATGACTCGGAAATGACGAAAAACAGCTTCTACGTGAATCGTTGACAACCCAGTAAAGGGTACTGAAAGCTGTTATGGCATTTTAATGTAGTGTAGTGAATAGGAGTTGCTCCAATATATTTTGACTCCTCTTTTCGTCAGCTCTTCTTATTGAAGTTTAATGCTTAGACAATGTGTATTTAATGCAAGCTAAAAGTGATTTCAGTGATTTATACATGTGCTGTTAATTGTGCTATTACTTAACGAAAGCGGTTCTTAATTATAACATTTGGGTTTAATAGCGGCGCGTAGTGGCATCCTCGATGCAGGTGTTATCGAGCTGAGCTTTTACGGTTAAGGATCAGTCATATTTCATTGATAATATTTATTCCATGAATCCGTTTTGCGCACGAATGTCATCCATGAAAGGTGCAATATATCCTAGCGCAGCTGTATGCGCGAAATTTGGCATGCGATAGTGGAGAAGAATGGGAGGAGTTACCGTAAAATTGAGGCTTAGTGAAGATCTGTCAAAGGAATGACGACAGTTGCTATTATTCTCAATTGGATGCAGATTCGGTACGATCTCGCGTCAGTCAACTGCCGATGGCTGCTTTATTTAACCGATGATTGTTGATAGTATCGTTGTCGGTGAGCAAGTGGTTTACACCGTGCAGTAGATATGCGGAGGGTCGCTGTTCATTATAAGCTAGGTGTCCGTTCACCCATCTGTCCAGTACGGGACATTGGATGACGCGCGACTGGCCGTCCTGGTTCAGTGAAAGTGTGCGACTGGGGGAGGTAGATACATCTTCCCTCATCTGTCAAATTTAAGCATCATCTGAATACGTTGGGCATCGCGCAATACCAACTGGCCGCCTAGGCATGCTTGAAAGTGAACTGGACATTTTGACTCGAGTAAGTCGGAATTTCCAATAAGCGTAGAATGACATCCTGCTATCCTTCTGCTAAACCTCATTGTTACAGCGAAAAATGACGCTAAAACTATGCCTTTTCAATACTGGTCATTTTGAAAAGCAATTTACTGAAGGAGAAAATAGGAAACTTTCATTAAAATGTAAACATATTTCCTGTTCTAAACTGTTGCCTTTTCGTTTCAGATTTGCCAAAGGCTTTGTAGATGTCCGAGAGAAAGAAAAGAACCACAAGAAAGGCTCAATCAAGTTCGGCCGGTCAAAGATGAACGTTCATAACAACGAAGCTGGACGACGGGTGAGATTCAGCGGGCGATTGTACAGTGTTTTTCATGTTCATCTCACTCTTCCCGTTATATGACTCGATTCACGCTAATAAGACTGCCCCTCGTCAAAGTTACTCTCCAGGATGTGTTGCTGTTTGGCCTCTTCTGCTCTGTTTGGACAGTGGTTGGCCTACTGCAGACGGCATCAGCAGAGTTCCAGGTACGGCCGCCGGCGCCGGCCGACAGGCCCTCATTACTATCCCCCTCGGGAGTAATGAGTGACTCCCCCTCGGGAGTCACTGGTCCGTCGGTGATACGTCGTACAAACACTCAGACACGACGAATTTGCATCGCTAATCACTAATTACTCAGCGCTAATTGCACGAGCCCATTGGGAAGGGTTGCCGGCGCTGCTTTCTCGCGGGATGGCCCGGCTGCAGGTCTGGCATGGTCGGTACCCGCCGCGTCCTGATCTGGTAACGGCACCAGTGCACCTGCACCGGAGAAGCCGGTCAGCTGAGGAATGCACCGATTGTTATGCCGGGTGATGCAATTTATCAGACTTTCAGGTTGGATTTTGTTGCATAGAAATGCAGATAGCAAAATTAGTGCTGTATATGAGTTCTGAAAGTTTAAAAGCTGCCATGGCCAATGCGAAGGTTCAAAATTCAAAACGACACCCGTAGAGTGTGTTTATCGCGGACCCTAAACATGCAGTCCTTTATTGCGCTTAGCAGAGAATGTTTATTTCGTAGTACTTATGAATTCCATATTCGGAATTCCATATTCGGAAATATTCACATCAAGCACTTGCAACTGTGCTATCAGCGGACAGAAATGTAGACCTATGCTGAAATCATCCATTGACTAATGCTCCCTATCACGGGCCAGAAATGCTAAGAGCTGTGCAGATATTATACAATGACGATATAATTGTCCCCTGTCCCATGCTGTGCCGCAATGTCCCTCCACCGGCCGGGCTGGACATTCGGCCCCGCGACGAATGTCCAACAAATGCCTTTGCCGTTAATGGCCTGTTAACGGATTAGCGGGCCGTTAGCGGGCTGTTAGCGGGTGCTGTGCCGCTCGAACCGGCGCCGATCGTCGGCCGTAAAGTCGCGAATTTGTGTCATGGCGCCGAGTGAAACGTGCCGCGAACAGCGTACTTGGCGTCTGCGTTATGACCGAGAGGCCATACATTTATTAGGAGTCGCCCGCCCCTTGGCTCGCCCCCTCGCCGCCCGCCAGCACGGCGCTCTATCTGATTCTACCGACGACGTTGATGAGGCATTAATACTTCGATACTGATCAGCGAGTCGTAGACTATCCGGTGGCTTACGGCTGGCGGCAGCAGGTGCTGCGCATGGGCTCCGGCGGCCCGACTACGCCCTCGGATTCGATGTCTTTATTCTGTGCTGAGTGCAGAGACTGGACGGACGGAACGGGTCCGCCTGGATGGTCTCCGATACAGTCTCGTGTCGAAACTTAAGAAGACGATGAATGCTGCTCGACCGCAGATACGTCAAGTGCGTGTGCTTGCACGCACGAGCGTATGCAAGAATGTCGCCGAGAGAAGTTACAGCCCCAATCATTCGCAGACGTTAGCTTAAAAGCCTTCTGAAAATTTATTCAGAGGCGTATTAAACGCACGGCAGGCAATAAAATGCCACATGACCGCTGCATCTCTCCCTGGTATTCATCGTACGGGTATTGGCACGAGCTTCGGATGGTAGCGGCGACCGGCATACCTTCGTCTGAGCAGGTCGTACGTCATCGCACCATCAGTCGTGACGTTTAGATCCGCTCGCTCCCCGCCAGGCGACGCGGCCTATCGCGCAGAGACGCTGGTACGATGCAGCTAGTCGTGACTGAAGACCGGTAACGGGAGGAGAGAGGGGTGAGGAAGGAGCGGCGAGCAGAGAGGGGGTGAGGAAGGAGCGGCGTGATCGCCAGAGGAGGAGCGGCGTGATCGCCAGGGGAGGAAGGGGCGGCACCGATGACCAGAGGAATGTTGGCTCCCTGGTTTAAGATGGTTTAAGCCTGCATGTTGTAATAGCGATTGAATTCCGGCGAGATGTGCCGGCGAGAATGGCACGTGCGATGGCCGGCTCGCTCCTGTATGTCCCACCCGGCATGAAGGAGACCGTTAGGCGAGGCATGTTTTGTCGTGTGCCCAAAGTTGTTAACGCCTACATGTCTTCCTGTCCGTACTCTGATCCTTTTAGCTGCACGCCGCGTCAGTTTAGGTCACAAGTTATTAACATATCAAGCACCATCGTTTTAACACTTTATTAATTTATCTGGGAAAACTGTATTGTGTATTTTTACCGACCTTTAGCACTTTTTGCCAACAATTGTTCCCATTTGTAAAACCTGTGTATTTATAATGAATGTATGTAGGTATGTGTTTATGTATGTGAGCTCTGATGATATTATATGTTGACTTTAGCTTTTATTGGGAGCATGCTCCTGTTGCTCATATGTTCTAAATAAATAAATTCGCAGATACGCCGCGTAAACAGCAGAGCTCACATATCAGCACGCACATTTGCATTAATATAATACCAGGTGTGGTGTATTAGAAGAAATGTGATTACTTTATGGAAATATGTATTTATGGCAGGGATTTATGACTAGAAAACCAGTATCAATAGATTATTTTCTTATATCCCTGCACCTACGCGAATTCGTGCTGTCTTCTTGTTGTCTTCTGCGGATGATCTTCCCCGACTTCAAGACCGTTTTTGATTTATTTCTACAAATTGAATTTTAGGCGGCTAACTTGCAACTCCACATATTTCCCAATGCAATAAAGAGTTGTGATGCATTAGATATAGAGCGATCTGCGAGCATGCGTGATGTTTCAGTAGAAGTCCTAACTACGCCAGTAAATCCGCTTCGTTTTCACTGATGCCATAAAACGCTATCTGACCACATGTGTCGTTCCAGAAGAAGCTTTAACTGTCCCAGTAAATTCCCATCCATTCCCATAGCGGTTTCCGCTTCCGGATGTCCTTTCCGGATTAGCTGGACTTCTCTGAGTTTGTTCTGCTGTCCCTCTTCCTGGACTGAGTCGATCCATTCTCCATGTCGGCGGCATGCCTCTCAGCCGGGGGACCCGCCGCTAACCACCGCACAGGAGAGGGGGCCGGCTGGAGGGGCGGCACAGGTCCCGACCAACACCCCTTCCGGGCCTCATCTGCCGCCGACGGTTCATTACTCACCGGCACCCGTTCCTCTCTCTCTCTCTCTCTCTCTTCCCTCCCCTCTGGACGGGAACCAGCCGATGGAAGTACGCGTCATCCGCGGCTCCCTCAGAGGCTCGACAGGGGGCGGCACGCATAGTCGGATCCCTCCGTGACTGGCGCAGCGCGTCCCTGCACCCGACTCCCCTGCCTCCCCCTCCGCCGCCTCCGCCGCCTCCCCACCTCCCTCGGCCCTCCCCACCGCCAGCGCCGCCTCCGTCTCCACCACCGCTGCTCTGCGTTCCCCAGTGTCCGCCCCCGGTAGTGTCCGCCCCCGGTACCGCCCGGCACCGCCCGGCGCCGCTGCCGCCTCGACATCAGACCAGATTCCCCTTCACCGATCCATTAACTGGCGAGCTCTCAACCCTCTGTCGGTCTGACTGTCGGTCTGACTTGGGAGGTACCTACACAACGAGCTATTGACTCGACATGGCCCGCATTAAAACGGTAGCCGCCCAGTCCCGAACGGACCCGAGTGGGGCGGTGTCTACAAGGCAGGAATAGCCTGGTGTTACAGGGAGCACGCGCCGGGCCGAGACTCGTCTGATGTTCCTGCAGCTACATTGCTGTTGAGCGTGTTGTCTGAACACGGCCTGTGCCCGGCACCACTGCCGGCCCGCTCGTGGCTGCAGCAGCAGACACTCGTCCGTGCAGCCTGGTCCATGTCACTGCAGAACCTTATCTCCACCCGATACCCGCCTAAATCAATCGATGCAGCTCGTCTACATGTCGCATTTGGCTGAATTTCCCGCCGAACAGGCGGACCCTGTCTGATTTCGCCTGCTGCCCTGCTTAACATCACAAGCCCTGTATACATCAAGCATGCAAAGCGCCACTGGTCTGTAAGCGAGCGTGTAGGTCGCTGCAGGCTGGTGTATTAAACAGCGAAGCGGTGGCCGGGCTATTCATAAGGCAGTCGTTTAGCATGCGTCATCAATAATCGGTCTGATGTGTTGCCTCCCCCTGCCCTGCCCCGTTCTGCCCGCCAGTCGGTGATCACGCTGACCAAGGTCAACTGCAAGTGTCACGGTGTGTCCGGCTCGTGCTCCACCGTCACCTGCTGGCAGCGGCTGCCCGCCTTCAGGGAAGTCGGTGAGTGAACACTTCAGTCATGACGACTGGAGCTGACGATTTGTGACGACATTACTAACCCACAGCTGACGCGAATCGTGATTTAAAAACCCACAAACGTCCCACGTAATAATTTGTTACGGCCAAACCCGCGGAGGCGCAGACAGAGAAATATGTTACATCATAACACTGCTTATAAATTGTCCAGGAGGAAATAGTGGACGACGTTAAAAAGCTCTTGTCACCTTCGAAGTTTGAGCACATTACCTACTTGTTTCACAATTTGTACAGTTTGTAAAGCTCACAAAATGCAATGCATACAGAACCCTATGACAAACAAACTCACACAGGCTCATTTTCTGTTAGTATCTGCGGTCAGTTGTGACTCCATCCTGCTGAACCTACCTCTTTTCGTGTCGTCGGCCTGGTCTGGCTCCGCTAGATTGAGTCTTCTGCAGCGGCTCTGCCCAGCCTTCCCGTTCACTGTAAAGTTAGCGATGACCATTGAAGCCTGATCACTGATCACGACCCCGTCGTCCCGCTTTCACCACGTGTCACGTCCCGCTAACTGACCGGTCACGCCCCAGGTCAGCCGGTCAGCCGTGATGATCGGCGCTGATTGGCCGGCCGTATCCCGGCCCCGCCCCCTCTAATCTGATTGGTGGAGACGCTTCTGAGCCGTTGTTTCCCCGATTGCGTCAAATGCTGGCGATTTTGTAGCGATCAGTTTGCATGATCAGCGTGTAAAAATCGACATGTGTGCACGTGTTTGCAGGTTAGTTAGTGATGAACTGATCACGCGAGGTGTCAATCTATGACCTGTTTTGCAACCGTGTCGGTAGCTTGTCGCGTGGGCTTGCATCAGTGCGTGCGGGATTATATGGGCGTATTCATAGATCGTCCACTTGTCAAGTAAGAACAGCCATCACCACCATGTTTACTGCCCATATCGGACTTCTATTAGCATTCTGCATAGCTCTCAGTGCTTGTAAAACACGCAGTAGCCGCGGTAAGACCCCGGGCCACCTGACACGGAGCTCCTCTGCCGTGCACGCCCTGTCACGCGACCTGACTGCCCCCTGCAGGTGACCTGCTGAAGGACAAGTACGACGGCGCCACCGAGGTGACGGTGACGCGGCGGGGTCGGCTGCGTGTCACCGATCGGCGCTACAAGCGACCGACAGATGACGACCTGGTCTACATCCAGGAGAGTCCCGACTACTGCCGCAGAAACAGCACGCTCGGCTCGTCAGGTCAGTGACTACAGGCGGCAGTCCAGAAACAGCACGCTCGGCTCGTCAGGTCAGTCAGACTACAGCTGCGGCAGTCCAGAAACAGCACGCTCGGCTCGTCAGGTCAGTGACTACAGGCGGCAGTCCAGAAACAGCACGCTCGGCTCGTCAAGTCAGTGACTACAGGCGGCAGTCAGTAGCGAGAGCTGTCAGGTAGAAACAGCACGCTCGGCTCGTCAGGTCAGTGAGACTACAGGCGGCAGTCAGTGGCGAGCTGTCAGGTAGAAACAGCACGCTCGGCTCGTCAGGTCAGTCAGACTACAGCCGTGACAGTCAGTAGCGAGCTGTCAGGAATGTGTCCAGTGAGTCGGTGATCCCACTATCCTTCGAGCCAAACGCACCAGACGGCCAATCATGGCGATATTTACGGTAAGCGTAAACCTGCAATGTAGACCAGTTTGGATAATTTAGCCCACCGGGAAACAACGGACTGCCCCGGGCCAACAACGGACTGCCCCGGGCCAACAACGGACTGCCCCGGGCCCGGCGACATAACAGTAGCGTACCGGGCAAACGGAATGTTTATGATAGGCGGCGGTCCCTTGAAGCTGCCCAGCGTTTAAAATGATTACACAGTAAACCTGATTAGACTGATTTACTAGATGACTGCTTGAGTGCTCGGCGTCCCCGTAAAAAGTCACATTAATTTCCGGTTCAGTGTCCACGCCGTTCTAAGTCACGATCGCTTCCCATCACGATCACGCAGCTGCACCTATCTACACCTATCTCGTCACAGCCTATCCTACATATCTGCACCCATCATCGCCATCCTCTGCGTCATAGTCCATTTCATCACCGGAACCTGCTCGCATCTCACTCACAATCCGCTCGTCCCAGTGCCTCTGCACACCGGCCACGAGGCGGCAAAAGTATATCGCGGCACCTGTATATCGCGGCTCGCTTATCATGTCTCGTCTTACTCCTGTGGTTGGCTTGTCTCCACGTCTCGCGCTGCAGCTATCCGTCTGATGAGCGTGCGTGCATGCATGCGTGCGTGCGTGCGTGCGTGCGTGCGTGCGTGCGTGCGTGCGTGCGTGCGTGCGTGCGTGCGTGCGTGCGTGCGTGCGTATCCATCTGTCTGTGCGTCTATCCATCCACCAGTCCGTCCGTCAATAGCTTCTGTCCGTCTACAATCCTGCACGTCTGTCTGTCTGTCTGTCTGTCATGTCAGAGTGACTGACCGTTCCCATGCCCCCGCCTCCAGGTACGACGGGTCGCAGATGTGACCGCACGTCGCAGGGCACGGACGGCTGCGGCCTGCTCTGCTGCGGCCGCGGCTATAACACCCAGCACGTCACCGTGGCGGAGCGCTGCAGCTGCAAGTTCGTCTGGTGCTGCAAAGTCAAGTGCAAGACGTGCAGACGAGAGCGCACCATACACACGTGCAAGTGAGCCGGTCACCGACGGTCACCGGCGGTCACCGGCGGTCACCGGCGGTCACCGGAGGCTGAGAGAGGCCGTGTATCGTGAGCGGTGACACCTGAACTGCGCTCGCGGGGCACCCGAACTGGACAGTCGTGACACTTGAACTGGGTGCGCCGAGTGTCACAAAGTGAGCTGACGGCTGGGTAGTGTGACGCTGAACTTCGAAATAGCGTGGACGTTACGCCGAAGGTGCTGGCCAGACTCCGCAGCAGTGGATGGACCACAGCGAGAGCAGGCCGGGGCGGCGTATATAGTGTCAACTCTGCTGAGAAGTGAACAGGGTGGGCTCGGCGTGTGTGTGTGTGTGTGACAGATGTGCAACTAGACGAGGTAGTCGTGCAGGTGGTCGTGAATAGAAGCACGGACGCCGCCTCCAGAAGACCGATCGATCAAAGAACATTCTTGCATTTGCCAATCATGCTGTATGGTGTATTGTATGTAAATGTGTGCCGTGTGCGTTAGCCGGCTCGGGGGAGCGCGGGTGGCCCACACGTCTGAATGTCTGTAATATTAACTGTGTAAACGTCGTACGAGTGGGCCAATATATGGAGGGAGTCGTGTGAATGTCTCCTCAGTATGTGCCCACTGCTTTATGAGTTCATCTGTGTTGACCTTCAATACATGCTGATAGATAGTGAACACATGCAGTGATTTGAGCAACGTGGCGTTTTGTAGTGATTATGTGGAATTCGAAGAGCATGAAACGACGCTAACTGCTATGGACTGAAAGTTGTGTTGCCCAACCAATCCGAAAGCTTCGG
Source organism: Semibalanus balanoides (assembly GCA_014673585.1). Lineage (NCBI taxonomy): Eukaryota > Metazoa > Arthropoda > Thecostraca > Balanomorpha > Balanidae > Semibalanus > Semibalanus balanoides. The sequence continues at coordinate 38,598 of VOPJ01005897.1, forward strand.
GCATAAAAAGATCTGGCCTATACTGCACCAATAAGATGATGATCTACCAGTTTCTCCGAATCACTGAGTCGTGACCTGTACACAACTTAATGTAACAGTCAAATACCGAATAATTCAAATATTTAGCTTCGGCTATTAAAAATAATAACTATACAATTTGATTAAATTGCGCAAAGCGCGTTGGCGGAGGGATATCTAAAAAACTATACATCGTCTCCATATAATTACTGAATTTTAGAAGAATGCACCTACAACGAATAACGATTGTTTCATTCACCGCAATAAGCTTTACATTATCCAGTATCTTTGCTTTTTGCTTTGATATGTGTACTGCCATTTCAATCAGCCTAGGCCATTGTAGAGCGATAAAGAGGCAGGAATAGAATGGGACCAACGGCCAAGTGAAACGCTGGCTAAGCAACCGTCCATGAACTCACAGTCAGCAGGGCAAAGCTACGGGAAAGACCCAGCCCACAAGACATGAGAGCGGCCACCACTGCCGCGGGACGGCTCTTACTTCGCGTATATGTCAGGTGGCTGGCAGCACCCAGTTCCGGGTGTATGTGGGCGTGGCAGGATCTAGAACCGAGAGTTGGGATGTAAAAAGGGATCTCTACCATCATCGTTAGTTCGATCACGCTTTCTACACGGCACACGCCTTTGCTGCGTGATCGATTATTGGTAATGCACACCTGCTGGAATTATCTAGGACATGGACATTGGACAACTGCATGCAATAAACTGTATAAAATCGCATCAAACACCGATGTAAGCCCACATATGCACTACTGCCGCTACCGCTACAGCCGGTAGTGGACCACCTGACCCACGGCCACCCTTCACACACTGCCGTCTCCTTCCATGCGCGTCAGTCCCCCCCCCCCACACCCTCCACTCGCGCTCTCGTCCGTCGTCTCTGCCTGGCGTCCCTCTCGCCCTCCTCTCATATCTCCAATGTTGCTAGTCCTTCCGCCTCGGCCCCCAACGTGTCCTTAGCCGCTGGTGCGCTAAAGGTGTTGCATGGGGTCGCCCGTGCTGCCGTCCTGCACACTGCACAGCAATTGCCCTCCTATCCTTTTGGCTGATGTTGGCCGGTCCCCCGCCAGCTTATTTCCTTCCACAGCCATCTCCCCTGCTGCAAGAAACACCGCCAAAACCACCAAACGGCAGTGACAGAGACACAAGGTTATCGTTAACTGACGGCTGGTCTCGTCCCACAACCGATGCCCTCGTGACATCAAAACCTCGTCCCGCGTCTAAGCATTCCCGTGCACTCAGACCCAAGCGCAATATCAGCAGGCCGTGCTGAGCTCCAAGGGCCCTGAGTAATAGCCAGGAAAGTTACCGCCCCCCCCCCCCCGGAATAGCAGCAGGCCCGTAAGTCAGCCCCCTACGGGCATATCATCAGTCCAGCTCCAGTGCAGTTAGTCCCCAACGGCGTATCATCGATCCAGCGCCGTTGGAGCTTTCAGTCGCCGCGGGAGGCTGAGCTGTAGCTGTGTCAGCTCTGCTGTGGCTGTGACACCGTGACCAGCTGTCTGTGAGTTCCCGTCATGTCACCAACCCTCGTCCCGTCGGCAGCGGCGCCCCGTCGGCAGACGCGCCCCGTCGCGCCGACCCAGCACCCTCTTCACCGCACCGCGCGCCCGCGCCCGCCAGCCATGCAAATGAGCACCATCGCAACGCCAGCCACGCCAGTCGCGCGCCGCGAATTACCCAGCCGACTCTTCCCGACTGCAGAGGGCCCAATTACGGCTCGCATCACTGGCGGTCACCTCGCCACGCCGTGCCACGCCGCGGTTGTGCCCGCGGTTCACCGGTCTGCCGCAGTGCCACGCGGTGCTCCCAGTGCAGTGGCTGGTCGGTCGGGGTGGCCGTGCGATTTTTATAGCGTGCCGGCGATTCAATAGGTGTGATCGGACATTTGTTTTTGCTGTCGGGTGGTACGCCAGCCGAGTTGGCGTGAAATGACCGGCTGAAACCAATTGGAAATGATACGTCTTGGTGGGCGCCAGCGACAAAAACGTCAGTGCGTGCGCTGAGTTGCGCGGTGTGCTGGCCGGTGGTGGCTGAAATGCACCCTTTCGTGGGAAATCGTGACCCATTACACGTCGAAAGAGATGATTTGAGTCGAACGATAATTTCACGCTTCTTTAATGCTGCCCCGCCATTCTGTTGCGCTCTCCTTATCGTTGTTTTTGCCACTGTCGATGGTAGCGTTTCGTGCATAACAAAGCTATCATCAATAAAGCTTCCACGGATGATTTTAAAGTTATCGTTATGCAGGTTATGCATACCAATTGAGCTTCTAAAGTATTCAAAATACCATTTATGTCTCGAATCGGATGGTCCTTCGCATAGTCGAGCAGTAGATCAGGTTAGCAATATTTGTGCTTACTTATATTTTACAAGGCATCTCTTCAATAATATGCATTTATAATATCCGTGCAAAAATGTGATTGCATGCGAATTATTGTAAACCTATATATTATTACAATTTTTACATACAACTAGTACCAACAATATGTTAATTGAAAACACAGTCCTCATACCATGCAAGCATACACAAAAAATCGTTGTTGCATTGTGTGTGCTCTTCATGTTATGAAATGTACATAAAGGATCTGAACAAGTTGTTTTGCAGGAGACAGTTGCATGTGGATTTTACTCTCGGAAGCAAAGCCGATACATGGTAGCTTGGAGGCGGTACGTCCCACATGGCTCTCTAATTCTCCCCATGTCTGATGGTGGTAAGTGTGTTGGTACTTAGTAGACGAGAGCTCCCTGAACCACCACTCAGCACGTCACGCCAGGTGCCGGAGCGACACTGAACGGCCGACTCAGCAATCAATCAGCTGGGTGGGGTACATTTGTGTTACTTTCTCGACACATGCTTTCTGACGAGATTGGGGCTAATTGTTTTAACTTGCAGGTCTCAATAGATAAATAAAACCGTCACTTGTTTCGTGCTAAACGTTGATTTTATTGCTTCCCTATTACCAGGGGTATCGCAACGAAATTTTGAGTGTGTGTGGGGGTGCGACTGGGGGCCGGACTCATTAGTCCATATTTCCATGTAAATATTTTGCTGGTGAAATCTATTGGCAGCTAGACGCCAAACTGCAGTATGCAGGGTGAAAAATCACCATGTTAATTTACACCTGAAAATCTATATGGACAACGATTTTTATGGAATTGTAACGGGTCCGCTAAATCTCGAATCTGTCGCTGGCAAACTTTATTGGCGTCATGATACCAAACTATACTATATGTAGGATGGAACGGATTTCACCATGTGAACTCGCTATTGGCTGGGGGGCGAAAAACGCCCCCTCCCTCTGAGAGATTTCGCAATAGCTAACAAACGGACAGCGCTAGTGACGCGAGCCTTCAGGTACTTTCTTCTACATCAATTTGAAGTCTTCTGTGCAACAAATAAAAAAGACATTATCGCAAATTTTTCGAGTTATATCAAATTTAGTAACGTTACTACACAGTACACACTAGTTCAACGCAAAAATCATCAAAATTTTGAACAGGCCGTACAAAGACCATCTATAAAGCAAAATAAAATAAAAAGTCAAAAGATTGCACATACAAAGGGCTAAAAAATTGCTATCTGATTTTTTTGAAAATTGTGTTTCTTTTTCAACAAAAAAAAATATATAAATTACTTCAATTGTTTGAAAAAAATGCGTAAACTTAAATATATGCATAAGAACTACACATGGACAATACTCACTCCAAATTTCAAAGCATTATCTTTATTTTTGACTGACTAATGGCTCCATAAGTATGTACCTATACCGCATGACGTCATTTTTAAATAACGTTTTTTTATTTAGATTGACCAAATACAAAAAATGAACGCCATCGCCGTATTTCGGAGACAAAACGGGCTTAGAAATATGTTTTTTTTATTTATGTTTATCAATGTCAAATTTTGACCTTAAATGGCCTGACCTTGACCTTATATGGGGTCAGAATTGCAAACTTCTGCTTCTATAGAATTCCGGCGGTAAAAAACACAAAAGATGTGTCGCATAACCTCTTGCTAATACTGACCTTATTTGAGCTGATCTTGACCATGACCTTTGCTTACAACTTCACTTTTGCTTATACAGGAGATGTACCATACCTTTGAGAGCACTTTGTGCGATAACAGTCTAAATCTAAGGCTTTGAAAGGAAAGTATCTATGGCCTGTAAACTCAAATATCTCAACTCTGCCGTTTGACCTGACTGTAATGTAACCTAATATGTGACCTTATCTTAAAATGTCACGAATGATTTAGATGCGTCTCATTGAGAGTTTTCGATTGCCGCATTGCGCGTCTCGCTGCGGTTATTGGTTAGAAAAATAACAAGGGGCGAAAAACGCCCCCCCCCCTTAGTCAATGCCGGGTTAATCTACACCTACAACTTTACATGGTCACCGATTTTTTATTAAACCAAAGGAGTTCACCAAATCTCGAACCTGTCGCTAGCGAACTCTATTGGCGTCTAGAGACTAGACGCTAAACTATCACATGTAGGGTGAAACAGATTGCACTATGTTAATATACGTCTGTAACTCCATCTGGACATCGATTTCCATGAAAATCTAAGAGGTCCACCAAATCTCGAATCTGTCGCTGACGAACTCTATTGGCGACTAGACGCCAAGCCATCATATGTAGGGTGAAACAGATGTCACCATGCCAATATAAGCCTCAAACTCTATTTGGACACTGATTTTCATGGAAATCTAAGGGGTCCACCAAATCTCGAATCTGTCACTGGCGAACTGTATTTGTCGTCTGGAGACCAAACTATAATAAGAAGGTTGAAATGAATTTCACAATTTTTAAAAAACGTTATCGGTAAATATGCGTAAATTTCACATGTCAATCTACGTGCTCTGTTCTTCATGTCTGTAGAGTTGTAGATGATTCTAATGGCCAGCGAATGTGTCGCGGAACGGGAATATTTCGCTGTCTTCACACACGTTTACAAATGCTTCCAAATAAAAAGCAAAAGAAAGTCAGCAGAATAAAGGATACACCCGGGATATGACATGCTTTGATCTTTCTGTTCTAAAAGATAAATCACAGATCCATCCAATTTGAGCCATCTAAAAAATTATGCCCACATCGTTATGAGCAGACGAAAATATTTGGCAAATAATGTGGATTCGAGTGTGGGCCGGGCCCTTGCTGCCCCCCCCCCCCCCCCCGTGTGGCGCACTGAGACTTTAAATACTGTGGATGTGTCCCGAAACAATAAATGAATAAATAAATAAAATGAATCCAGGAATTCAAAATTCGTTACCAAGCACTAGGAAATAGGTACTGGTCGTTATAAGCGTGGATCGCTTATCAACTTTGACTTGAAATGTCTTTCAGTAGGAATTTTTATATGCAAAACGCGATCATTTAACAATATATTTTGGCTTCGTCTGCTGATTTCAAGTAACGTAGGGCGAGGGTTATTTTTTCACAAATTAATCCATCGTGAAAATGGCTACTACTTAAACATTTAAAAACATTTTAAAATGTTTTAAAACATTTCGCGCAAAATAATCCATCGTGAAAACGGCTAATAGCTCAATTTGTGTGCAAAAATGTGAATATTCCCCCTTAAGCAATAATTTAGCAACACAACATGAGAGAAATATATCAAAAAACATTTGGTTTCATGAAATAATAAATTTATTATGGAAAATATATTCAATGTGTATATATTTATTTGAACAAGTTGTAATTCAGTTTTGAACATAGGGTTATCTTAATATAATGTATTGAATTATCACGAGTATTAATTGTTCATATCGAGTATATTTGTCTTGCGTATATTTAGGATCTCCACTTCATGGACTAAGAAATAAAACTCATAGAGGTAGAGCTCAAAGATGCATGGGTATATGTACACACTTTCAACATTATGTATACCTCATGTCATCTAGTTAGCAGCCTGTTCTGGAGCATGCAACAACATCATTGGAAGAACGTCTCCAGTATGAGCAAAGAAAATAATTGAATGCAACTCGTCACATTCGAAAACACATTCGTTTGGCCCTGAGTTAAACGGCTCTTGACGCGGCTACAAATTGCAATAATGGCGTGCGGGGGTAGCGGCGCTGTTTTTGCCGCTACACCCCTGTCATTCGGCCCTCAATGCGGCCCGGCGGTGGCTCTGATGGTGTTTTTGCCGCCGGGACCGACAGATGTTCCTCTCCTCCCACCTTCTATCGGCGGTGCGGCCCACCCTGTAGCTCCCAGAGGAGTCACGTGGCAGGACCTACTCCATTCTGTCTGTTCTGTGAGCTCTTATCGTCGACGCCAGTGCATGGAGGAGAATGGTAGACTATAGTGGAGACGCTGTTCTCCTGAATAACCAGGTCTTATTTCGATTTTCTCGGCACAATGTGTATAGTAAGTTCGTTTGTAGCATCAACAACGATTCGTGCACATGTATGCGCCCGTCTGCAAAACAATAATGCACCTCTGCTATCGCTGCTGCTTGCACCGTAATAATGTGTCACTTCCGATTGGTGCATCCACCAGAAGCATTGCCTTTCTCATTTATAAAACTTCAGCAGCCGTGGTTCGCGTTGTTTGGTCCCTACCATGACAACGCGACGGTACCGTAACCAACTGAGTACCAGCATTGGCGTCGTTTTCTATGGGCCTGGTATAGGGCCAGGGCCCTAACAATAATTTTATATTTTAACATTATGCCTATGGCGTTGCATGGTAAGAATGACATTCAAATCTGTAACGATTTTTTTTAACATTGGGGCCCTACCAATCATTTGCAGAAAATGACGCCTCTGGGCGCCGGTACGCATGGTATTAGGGAACAATCCACAGCCGTTTTAGGAACCAGCCACCCGCAGTTTTAGAAACCATCCACCGCCGTTTTAATTTAACAACCATCTATCGCCGTCTTAGAAACCATTCACCGCCGTTTTAAGAACATCAACGGCCGTTTTAGAAATCAACCAGCGCCGTTTCCCGTTAGCCGTCCGTCGCAGACCTTCCGAGTCGCGTCCGGCGCGCCTGTCAGCCTCAGAGCGGCGCAGCTCCACTCGTCTCTTATTAGTATGTCACGGTAGCCGCTCATTACGTCCAATGAATGGCTGGTCAGTAACGGCACCGCCTGCGATCTGCGTGGGTGTGCCGGTCGGACCACTTCGAGAGGTCTGGTCCAGTCCAGTCTGTGGGGCCTCGGCCGCCGGGTGGGCCGGACCAGACCGCCCTGAGCCAACCCTGGCCCGCCCTAAACCAGCGCTGCTCCGCTCTGGGCCCGCCCTGAGCTCCGCCTGGGCCCGCCCTGAGCTCAGCCTGGGCCCGCTTTATCGGCCGGGTTCGGGACAGCTTCGAACAAGTGCTGAGTGACAGGGGCGGCCCTCCCAGTCCGGCCCGCTTCCCAAATCCGGCGGTTCGACGCCACCGCGCTACGCACGGCGACCTGCGTGGCCTGCACACACACGCACACTCACACACTCCACAGGGCACAGGCAAATATTTGGCCTCGGCGGCCTCAGCGGCGGCGGCGGCGGCGGCGGCGGCGGCGGCGGCGGCGGCGGCGGCGGTACAAGGCATGCCAGGCCGTACAGAGCCGGGGTTTGTGTACCGGCCAACGCACTGTAGGTGGTTGTGCAAGCCACGGTAGTATCGTCGATCGAGGGGATGGAGGGGTCGACTCTGAGGCACCGACACGTGGCATCGAGCATTTCGAGTCGAGGGGAAAGGGAAGGCTTGTCGGGAGCTGAGAGCAAGACGGCTTGTTGTAAAACAAAATGTCCATTTTAAAGGACAAAACGCTTAATGCAAGAATCTCATATTACGAAGTCCGCAAAGCCCACAAAGACGAGAAAATGAGGAATAAGGTTCAACCATCCTTTGCGTGTATGTTGATGACAGCAAAGCCAGAGATCTTTATGATCCGGTGAGACCATGGGGATTGCATAAAGCGCCATTTCTGAGGAACATAGTTCAATTGAATTTTGGTCCCGTCCATCACAACCAGAAATCGTTAACAAAAAACAGAAATTACTTCCAATCCAAGTCCAGGACAAATTGCGTGAGCTTCAAAAGTACACAGTCTAACAGCGCATCGGCTTAGTATATAATTGCGCTAATGAATAACATCATATGTCACTTGATTGGGTTAGAAGTCAGAACTTTGTCGTGATTTTTACAACATGCTGACTGATCTTCTCATGTGTGACATGCAATGCCGCTCTTCGTGCTTAACGCTGCATGATTTAGGAATATTTAGCCAGCAAGATCGTGCCTATTACATTAACTTAAAGTTATTTTATCGCTTATGATGCATAGGACAGAGGGTGAATAGTTTCAAATGTACTCTTAAGATGTCCCTTAGTTTCTCTCCAGTTTCTCATCTAGTTAGTTTCTCTCGGAACTGGTTCGTGAACTCTCGCTAACTGCCATAACTTATTAATCATGGTACCGGGTACGCTCAAATATATATATATATATATATATATATATATATATATATATATATATATATATATATATCACCATCATGTACATTTGTCTAGTCATCTATTAAATGAAATATAACGACCAATATGGATACAAGGTAACGTGCACCACAGGCCAGCTTAAACATAACTATTGGGATTGAGCTAATGTCACAGCCTTGCCATTACGCGACCACCTGGGCCAATGGGTCAGGGCTGCCAAAACATGTCACGTGCATAGACGGAACACTGTGCCATTAGGAGACGTTAGCTGTGGACCGAACATACCATTGGGATAGCCGAGGTCAGCTGAATGGGCTCGATGTAGACACCTTAATGGGGGCCGCAGAGTGCACATTCAAGACCCCACTGCCATTCGAAGCTCTCGCTTAATTGGCACCTTTCACTTCCACCATCGATTACTGCGGGCCGCATCAAATGGCTGATTGCGTACCGCACCTTTCTACGCGCTTTTTGCCGCACACTGCGCGTTCTCTGAGAGACGGGGAGTCCTTTGGGCCCGCAGACTGTCCCTGGGTTCCTCCTCACCGCGCAGGGAGGCGGTGCCAATTGCCTGTTTGTCGTCTGCGGACGGCAGACGGTCTGTGCGGAGCGTCAATGTCAGACATTACCATCCCGGGCTAATTCATGAATCACCAAACGGCTCACAGACGCGCCCGACAAATTGGAGTAACTAGACGCCACAGGTGAAATCACAGCGACCGGGACGGAATAATTTATGGCCGCCGGAACCTATTGGAACCAGAGCCGTGCACAAATGGTGGGTGTTGGAGGCAGAATTGAATTAGACGGCGCAGGCCCGGTCGGCGGCGCACCACCTCATTAGAGGTCCGACCCACGCCATTTGGCCAGTTTACTGCGGCAGGCCGGCCGCCGGCCAGCCCGACACACTCACTTCAAAGGGGCCGAACGTGCGCGCACCGGGCGCCGCGGATCGGGCACCGTGCGGCATTGTGAGTTTGCAAGGCGGTGTTTGACCATGCTGGACTTCTCGCTACTTAACTGGACCACGTTGAGTTCTGCTAGATCTCACGTCAAATCCCATGGGGTTTCACCGAACCTCATAAGACATTGAAGAACCTGATCAGACATCACAAGACCTCACTGGATGTCTAAGACCTCACCGCTTCTTTACAAATATGCTAGGACTTGGCCGTTCCCACTGGACCCCTCCTTATTCCCACCTGATCCCTCCCGACTCCTTCACGTGACACAAGCTCGGACCGTGGATTGGCAAACACCGCACAGCACCTGACAGTGCCATCCATCCTGCTTCCCTCCCCGCCACGTCCCACCCTCTGGCCGGAGTGTCACCGACTCGGGCGCCGTCACCCGATCCTGTGCTGCCACAGCTCGGCTTTGATCGCTCCCACGGCAGCGGGCAGGGACGCCAGCTGAGACAAATCGGCCGAGAGACCGGCGGCGCTGCAGCGGCGCTGCGGCGGGATTGCATCTGCGCCGCTGCTCGCCGCGCGCACGGATCAGCGCCGCCGCGCCGCGCGACTGGACGGCTTCAAAGCGGCCGGTTGGGCGCGCTGCTTCGAGTCTGTGTGTTGGTTGTATTGGCAGTGATCGATCTCGGCTAGCGCGGCGGAGGCTGTGGAAAGCGGGAAGCGGTTACGCGGGCAGATGTTGAAAGGTACGATGGTTTTGGGAATAACAAACGCGAACAGGTCTGCCTTGTGGAGAGTGAGTAAATCAAATGGCGTGCTACTTGCAGAAGCAGGAACACTATTAAACGTCAAGAATAACAGGGTTTGTACTGTAGTTAGTCAACCTTGTGGATGTAATTACGAGTTGGGTGAAGGCTCTAAGTCAATATTATCATGCAGATTTGAAGCTCATGTAGATTAAACCAAGCTGGCATATTAAGCCAAGCGCGTAACCACCACTTTGGTCGCTGGGGTTTATAGACCAACTCGTGAAATATCGTTGTTCGATGTTTTGTTGTGTTTTAGTTCGATCGGATCATCAGCTTTCCAGATCCATGCAGTTGTCTGAAACTCTAAGCTGTTTGCTTACACATAAATACCCTCAAGTATGCATGAAATATAAGAAGCGTTTGAAGGAATTTTGAAATGCATCCTTTATTTCAGACGAATAATAGTACGCCCACAAGTCACAAACGTGCTTGGTGGTTTTATCGCTTTCATGGTCATAGTTTGACTCGCTTGACATAGAGAACGAGATTAACTAGACAGACAAACAGAGTTTAACAGACAGGAAATACCAGACCAATTTAAGACACTTGCGCCCATCCTAGATCTTTTATGCCATTCATCTGGGATTCCAAGGACGGATCTCTTAAATGCTACCGCTTTGAATGCTGTAAATGTACCATAAGGCCCCTAAATTGTCTATTCCAGAAAAATATAACGATTATGGACATATGTGCCGGAAGGGACACTTAAGCCTCCACTACATTATGACCACCTGGAATTCAAATATTCATATGTTCCTTGTACAATTAGAGCAGCTAAGTTAGGAGTGTCTCCCGGCTTACCTCAGGGCGTTCTACAGGGTGCGTTGACTTGCCCGCGCGCCAGCGTACTTAGGGAGCAATTACACGACATAAATTTATCGTAACGTGAAGGGTGCAAATTAAGACGCGCCTGTCATGAGCGCCGCCGTCAGATCTCGGCGGCAACACGCAAAGATGCAGCCGCCGCCGGCACCCGCCCACCGCAGAGCCGCCCGTTTAGCACAGGTAACAACCCGCAGGCAGTCAGTAATGCTGTTAGCTTCCGCACCAGATTTGATGGTCACCAGATTAAGCAATGCGGGAGGGATGATGATTCAAAGAGGTTATTATTTTAATTAAACATGACGAGTGTTTTGAGAAAAACAGCTGCTTGTGAATGTGTGAGTGTATTTCCTACTCACATCGGTCATGTGGTACTGGTCTATAGAACAGATTGTTATCAATTCAGCCATTACTTTATTTTTCCAGAATCTCTCCAGTTGCTGAAATATCCCAAAGGCTCCAAAATCAGTATGGAATGCTACTAGAAGCATTGCCCTAGCGTTAACACTGCAAGCATATATATCATTAGCGCTGGCCAATTGAAAACAGCTCGTGTGCGCTGACAGCAGCTGCCGAACAGAGCTTCGGTTTCCATTTAACATTAATCGTATGGGAAGCTGAATGTCTTAGGTGCGCCATTCTTGATAACATCTTCTATACTCTGTGTATAATGGTGATCGTTTATGGATATCGAAACAAAACTACTGGCGGATCTTGGGGGGTAGCGGTAGGGGCAAAATCCACCCCCCCATTCCAAGCCGGACAGGGGCGGCAATTGAAATATGTCATCCCAAAACACAAATCCACTGAAACTAGTGATAAAATGGGTACTGGCAGCACAAAAATAACGTTTTGACGAAAAACAAGTTATGTTTTGCCACGTTCGAGTTTCCTCTATTTGCTCGCTCTCGTTTCCTCTATTTGGTAGCAATTTGGTAGGAGTAGAGATTAGGGAAAGTGGCGCGTCTGACGTTATTTTTTATCTGGAGCGATTTACAACCAACGAAGCTTTTGCACGGTGGCGAATGGCGATACACTGTCGGATCCATGGGACGACAGGGGCAACCCCCTCCCCCACCCCATTCCACGCTCGACAGGCGAGGGCAATAACAAATAACCCCCCCCCCCCCAACAAGAAGTAATAAAAACAATAAAAAAAAACGCTGAAACAGGGTGATGAAAAAACAGATATTGATGGGAAAAATAATCTTTCTGCAAAAAAAAATACATTAGGCCGTTTTTTCACGATGATTATTTGAACGAAAATATTTTAAAATGCTTTAGTAGTAGCCGTTTTCACGGAAGGCTAATTTGCGAGAAAAAAAAATGCTTTAACCCTCGCCCTACGGGACCGTTAGGGCGAGGGTTAAAACGTGTCTCGCGAATAAGTCCATTCGTGAAAGCGGCTACTTACTAAAACTTTTTAAACATTAAAAAATGTTTTAAAACATGTCGCGCAAAATAATCCATCGTGAAAACGGCTATTGTTATGTTTTAACCCGTGCGTGTTTCCTGTATTCGGTAGCAATTTAGTAGCAATAGCATTTATAGAGCAGCCACCCAGCCATAATTTTTATCAGGTGGCCACGTCGATGGTAGAATCAAATATTTATCCTCAGCCATATGTTGTCACTGGCGGATGGAGGGGTGGGGCGGCAGGGAAAAGGCACTCCCATTCCACGCTCGACAGGGGCAGCAATAGAAATTAGCCCACCCCCTCCAACCCCAAATCCGCTGAAACAGCTGATAAAAAATAGGTACTTACAGCGAAAATTAATTCTTGTGGAAAAATAAATAGTTATATTTGCCTCGTTCGTGTTTCCTGCATTAGGTAGCAATTTGATAGCAGTGGACAGGCACAAAGCCAATATTTTTTATCAAGGGGAGGGGGCACGTCGGAGAATAATCAAATTTTGCTCCTCGGCCATATGTTGTTGACCGAGGGGATCGTGTCGTCAGAGCATTTAATTGCATTTAGTGTGCATTTATTTGCGCAGGAGGAGGGGGCATGGCCCCCGTGCCCCCTGGGTATGTCCCTGCAGAAAGGAGTAGGGAAAGTGGTGCGTCTGATGCTATTTTGATCTGGAGCGATTAACAACCAAATTAGCTTTTGCGTGGTAGCGATACAGTAGGTAATCAATGAGGTTTATTCGAAGTTCCAGTCTGCAAAACGTGGCAGGTTTCGACGAGATCTTGTCAAGGCAGGGTTGCACCAACACATCACAATTGGTGCGGCTTTGGACAGGGGCTCCGCCACGTATTTGATATTGGGGGGGACGGGTTACGGAATCGGCGATGCGATTTTTATAGTGCCATTTTTAGCGGAATTTGCCAAAAATGGCAATGCAATCAACTTTTTTTGCTATGATGGGGTGATTTTCCTCTCTTTTCATAGCTTTTGGGTGAAATTAGCCATAAATTAT
>VOPJ01005898.1:0-52042 GCA_014673585.1 Semibalanus balanoides
GAAGGCAGACTGTTCAAAGGGCGACTGTTGGGAAGGCAGACTGTTCAAAGGGCGACTGTTGGGAAGGGTAAAATAGCTGTGTGCTCTCGTCACAGAACACCACAGCTGGGGTCATATGAACCGGCCATCATCGAAGGTGATAAGCTGCGACACTAGTGGCCTGTTCCCGTGGCGCCTCTAACCTCCTAAGTTGCTCCAACTGGAACTGCTCCGTGTTAAAGAATACGACTGGAGCAAGATGGAGCGACTTTGAGGACGTTAGAGGTACGACGGGAACAGGCCCAAGGACCGGTCACGCTGCAGACGGCGTTCCACCTCGGATCGAAACATTAAACTCCGGGTCGCCGTGCCAGATTCATTGACTTATAAGGCAGCAGAGGCCGCTATGCGTACACACTACGTCGTTTGGCCGTCCGTCAATGCTTGCTGGAACCGTGACATGCGTGACCATCGGTCAATACTGTTTGGTCCACGGTAATTGCCAGGTGCCGTTCATGGTCGGAGGACGGACCGACTGCAGCGGACAGTATGCCGCCGCTTTAAACAGTATGACGTCACGTTGCTGGAGCCGGTGAACGGCACCGCGCGACGGTCCGTGGGCCGGGGGGTGGGACCAGCCGGTCGAGACGGTGTGTGTGACGCCATAGTGACGTTGGTGTGACGTCATAGTGTCGAGGCCGGACGGCAGAGCCGCGTCTGGGCGGCGGCCAGCCCTCAGTAGTGGGCACAGCGGCCATTACAGTCGCGGGCGGTGTCCTACAGAGGCCCGGTTAAGAGGTGAGAACAGTGTACATACACTGCACTGACTGCACTGAGTGCACTAACTACACTAACTGCACTGAGTGCACGCCGTCCGGCCGCGCACAGGCAGGGTAAGCTGGCGCACCGCAATAGACGCGAGTCTCGAGTGTGCGGCTGTTGTACTTTGATAGTGCAAGGCAGGGGCGGCGGAAGAGGGGGAGGGGAGGCAGCTGCCCACCACAATCAAGAAGCTGGGGAGCAAACATATGGTTTGTCCCTTCTCAGAAGTTTGTAAGAGGGGTCCTCCGGATTTTTTTTGCCCAATAAATATTGCTCGAGTGCCCTCGATCAGCCTGAGGGGCTCTTGGTCGGCCCTCGGTCGCCCTGAGGGAGTCGTCGATCGGTATGAGACAGCCATCGACAGGTTTGAGGGGTCCTCATTCCAAGTAGTGAAGGGGTCCTCAATCTTGAAGTCCCTAGCACTCCTGGGGTGGGGTGAGAGGGTGGAGATTGGTTTGCCCCCATCCGAAAATGCAATACGCCGCCACTGGTGCAAGGTTTTGTTTTGTTCAACTATTCTTTTCCATGTAGTTGTATTCGGTTCCCAGTGAATGCTGAGTCTGACCCATACCCAACTGCAGCTGCTCCTTCAGTACAGTGACATTCATTTTGTTTCGGTTTGAATTACTTTTGAGTTGACTGAAACGAAATGAAATGAAACTGAAACTGAAAAAAAAAATCGGATCGTGGGCTCGAAGCCAGGAACTTCGACTGGGTTCTGTATTATTATTCAGTGTTGACGCTAGCAACATAACAATTGGTCTTGTGTGTTGCTGATCCTTTAATTAGCTCACGGAAAAAAATACCACAAAACCGACGATATTTCCGCAAGCATTTCCTTTGTCCGTAAAGTTGGCTTCGGATTCGGATTCGAATTTAGCGTCGAGTAGCGATTCGCTTCAAAATGTGATTACAGGTCAATTGGGGCACGCTGATCACGAAAATAACATTCATTTTGACATTTAAGGTTATCTTCAAAGTCATCTTCATTCAAGACCATACAAAATAATGGTCTCATTCAATTCCTCGGGTGAACATCTAGCCTCTACCTTCCCAGCCTCACTCTTGGCAAATGACCTCGACCCTCAATTTCAAGGTCAAAGGACGGAACGGCTCATAAGGACACGAAATTATTGTCGGATCTAAAAAAGAATGGTGTCATTGAATCCTCCACCTTCGCAACCTTACTCGTGACAAATGACATTGACCCTCAATTTTAAGGTCTAAGAATTAAGAACGGGGCTCAAATCGACCTGGACACCAAGCTCATATCAACTCTATCACCCTTCCCACACTATCACGTTCCTGCTCCGGCAGATGTCAGCGAACCAGGGCGTGCCGGACATCCCGGCGAGCCAGAGCGTGCCAGACATCCCGGCGAGCCAGGGAGCGTGCCGGACATCCCGGCGAGCCAGGGAGTGCCGGACATGCCCGGCGACATCCCGGCGAGCCTCCGTGACTCGGTGGACCCGGAGATGGCCGCTTTCGTCGACATCTGGCAGGGCGTCCAAATGCAGGAGAAGAGCGAAGGCCTGCGCCCGTACTCCGGCCCTCACACAGTACTGGCGGTCTCTGGCAGCAGCATGCAAATAATGGTGCCGTGCGACCTGCCCAATCCGTACAGAATAGACTCGGAGTTCCAGCGTAAGTTCCTGCGATGCCACGTGCTGACGGAGCTGGTGCCGCCGACAGATGGCAGATTCTCGTCCGGCGGCCGGGCGGCCAGACTCGACGGCGGCGAGGTCATGCTGTCTAGGGAGGAAACAAGGCCGGCGTTCGCTATAGAAGACAACACGCCGGTTCCCGCCAGTCACGTGCCGGGCACAGACGAGGGGGAGGTGGTGTATGAAGTCGACTTTCCTCTCGTCACCTTCGATGAGACCATGGAGGCCGTCCGTAGACACAGACCACGGCCATATCATGGGAGGAGTCTGAGGGAATTGTTAGCGGAGACGGAGCTGGAGTCGGAGACGGAGCCGGACCCGCTGAGGGAGCATCCTCAGTGAAGACCACGTCATGCCACACACGGCAGCTGCAGTTGTCCTGGAGGTTGGAGGAGTGCCGTCACTTCGCGCCTGTGCCGGTAACTGGGACGTCGCAGCGAACACAGGCTAGCGTCTCCGGGAGCAGCTCGCCTTCACGTGGTAGGAGACGTAGGCTTTGACCCCCACCCCGTGGTCGCTGTTCAAGCGGCCCGGTCGCCAAACGGGCTCCATTCCGTGCCCTCTCCGTGGGGCACCTGGGAGCGGCCGCCCGGCGGAGGTGCCCGGCGTTGATGGGGAGCCGGTTACGTCTCCTGTGCACGATACCGCCCGCTCTTGACCAGCTGCGGAGCGACAGGGTGATGGCGGCCCTGGCGGCCGCTGCCAGGTCCCTCCACAGCCGTCTGTCTTCGCCCGGCTTCTAGCTGGCGGAGGGAAACAACAGCAGTACAGGCTAGCTGGACGTTGTCGCCGGTTTTCTGACGCAGAGTTCGAGACTGGGTGCTAAAGCACTTCTCGCCCCCCCCCCCAAAAAAAAAAAATCGGGCACTAGGGTCTGTGCCTCGCACAACTAACGAGTTTCGTGGACTATCGGGCTAACGGGTCGGGATGGCGCGCCTGCTGCCGGGATAGCCTGCTGTACTGTCTCAGCTTGCGCATTTTGCTTGGTGTGCGCTGAACTAGAAGCAAACCGAAGCTTGCAACCCTTAAACTAGGTTTAAGTTGCAGACATGGCTTATCATGAAATCAATGAAGCGTTTCTACTAATAAACTCATCTGTTCATCTCTGGATGGGTAGTGTATGTGTCACCACGGATATAAAATAATCCGTGGTGTCATGCTGTCGAGACTGTTTTTGTTTTCGCTACGAGCGTTTTGCGACGATACTTCAACTTGAAACCACCGAAATTTGTAGTGATCAGTCTGAGTGACGAGCGCGAACCAACAAGATCAAATCACATATCTCCAGGAGCAGGGCACAGGGCCAGGCCAGAGATACGGAGTAAAGCACTGGGACGTGCAATGTACGCGAAACGTGCTGATCGAACCCCTCTATGACGCAGCGTCAAAAGCACTGCCTAGTAAACATATATCAAAGCGCTAAATTTCGCAGGTCTCGCTCATAGTGTTCGTAAATCAAAACCACGAGACAAATGTGTATGCACGTCAGTGATGGGAAATGAACCACTCATGTCTACGGACGCCGCAATGTCACAGTATGTCCACCAATCTCTGGTCCCGTATCGCCTGCCGTTTCTTATGCGGTGTGATAAATGGCATTGTGCACAGGTTCGGTGCGGGACTGTGGTATGCGCCACAAAAGACAATCAACCCACTAATGGCACTTCATTATTCAATGTAGGTAGAGTCGACCTGACAGCTAAAGAATGTGGTTAAACCAACCCATCTGTATCGCCCGCCGTTCCCGACATGGCGTGGCGCGGTGTGGGCTGTGACTCGGTACTCACCTGGGTGTAAAAGTCTGTGGCGGCCACCAGGAACAGCTGGGCCAGCTGGGGACACCGGCCGCCGGGCAGGTCCACCTCGTCACCACAGCGCTACAGGTCACAAGGGTCAGGGGGAGGTCATGAGGGTCAGGGGGAGAGGTCAGAAGGGTCAGGGGGTCTCAGAGGTCCACCTCGTCACCACAGCGCTGAAGGTCACAATAGTCAGGAGGTCAGAGGGTCAGGGAGGTCATGAGGTCGGGGGAGAGGCAGAGGGCAAGAGGGTCACAGAGTCCCACTCGTCACCACAGCGCTACAGGTCACCAGGGTCAGGGGAAGGTCAGAGGGGTCAGGGAGATGTCAGGAGGGTCAGGGGAGAGGGCACTAGGGTCAGGGAGAGAGGTCACAAGGGTCAGAAGAGAGGTCACAAGGGTCAGGGGAGAGGCCAGAAGGGTCAAGGAGAGAGGTCACAAGGGTCAGGGGAGAGGTCAGGAGGGTCAGGGAGAGAGGTTACAAGGGTCAGGGGCAGTGTTGGATTTTTGGTTTGGGCTCTTGGATTGTAGCATATATTTTTTGCGTAGTGTAGTACTTTGCAAAAATAGTACACAAATTGACAATATTGCTCTCAACAATCTTGTTGACGGGGGGGGGGTTGCGGTCGGCTCGTCAGCAGATATCATTTATATAGTGTACATATTTTCTGACATAATTATTTTTGAAGCACAAATTTTTTTAACTAAAAAACAAACACGCAAAAATCCAACACCGTCAGGGAGAGGTCACAAGGGTCAGGAGAGGTCAGGGGAAAGGGAGAGTTAAAGGGTCAGGGAAGGGCACGAGGGTCAAGGGAGAGGCAGAAAGGGTCAGGTCACAGAGGTCCCCCTCGCCAGCACAGGCTGGGGAGGAACTCCAGAGTCAGTATGATCCACAGGAATGTCATCAAAAGGTCCCAGGGGGAAGGGGGTCCGAGGTCAGGAGGTAACAGATCAACCTTAGTCTGCACGGTGCCAAACCACAATTGAAACAAGTTCCTAACGCTAACACAAATCCAATATAACCCTTCCCCGCACCAGAGCATCCCACCGCCACGTCACTCCTGCCACCCTGCCCACTATTCAGTATTCAGCCACCGCGAGGCCGGTGGCCACAAGACGGCTCCCAACCCACCTGCAGCAGCGGGAAGGCGGCTCTGAGCCAGGGACGCCGGCTGGCTCCGGCCAGGAAGCAGGCCAGCAGCCAGGTGGCGCGGCCGGCCGGACGCGAGGTGGCGAAGTTCGGCAGACTGAAGAGCACCCAGTCCTGCAGCAGCGCCTCCTGCTGCTGCGTCACACACGCCTCGAACACCTGAGCCGGGCGACAGCGGCCGACAGGTCTGTGTCAGTGGAGCTGGGGGGCGACAAACGGCCCGACAGGGTATGTGTCAGGGACTGGGGGGGGGGGCGACAGCGCCGACAGGGCCCTGTGTCATGGACAGGGGGAAGGGGGAGGGGTTGACAGCGGCCGACAGGGCCTGTGTCAGTGGACAGGGGAGGGGATGGGGACAGCGGCCGACAGGGCCCTGTGTCAGTGGACAGGGGGAGGGGGAATGGGTGACAGCGGCCGACAGGGCCTGTGTCAGGGGACTGGGGCAGGGGGAGGGGTGAAGCGCCGACAGGGCCTGTGTCATGGACAGGGGAGGGGGAATGGGTGACAGCGGCCGACAGGGCCTGTGTCAGTGGAAAGGGGAGGGGGAATGGGTGACAGCAGCCGACAGGGCCTGTGTCAGTGGACAGGGGGAGGGGGATGGGTGACAGCGGCCGACAGTGGCCTGTGGCATGGACTGGCGAGGGGGGCGAATAGCGGCAGAACAGGGTCTGTGTCAGTGACTGGGGGGGGGGGGGGCGATAGTCGGCCGACAGGGGTCTGTGTCAGTGGACTGGGGGAGGGGGATGGGCGATCAGCGGCCGAACCAGGGCCTGTGTCAGTGGACAGGGAGCCGACACAGCACGGGATGCTGCCGTGCTGAGGTCAAGCACCACGGCACAACATCTCTGACAGGTGGGTGGAACTTTCGCCTGTGGTGGAAAACTCCGAACATATTACCTGTATACAATGCGATTGACACCACTCATGTAACTCGCGCACAGTTATCTGCTCTTGTAGGTGTGCACAGAGGTTAAAACAGCCTTTTGGGAAATACCGCAGATAAAGAGTACGCACCCACAACAGTACCATCTCCCGCTCCGTCCGCAGGGTAAGGTGATCCCGCGCGCGTCTGTCTCACTCACCTGAAACACGGTATCGGCCAGCGCCAGCACGTGGCTCTGGTGCGGTGAGATGAACTCTCCGATGACGCGGTTCATCACCTCGGACGGCGGACACAGGCGCAGCAGACCCGACGTGACCGTGCCACACAGCACAGTGGACAGGAAGCCGGGAGTCGCCTTCATCCTGGCGGAGGGAGACACAGAGAACGCCGTCAGGCCGAGGAGCAGGGAGCAGCAGAGCAGAGCTGAGCAAAACAACCCAACAGCAGTTATATTATATTTAGTATACACTATATATCAGTAGGAATACAAAGGACATATCACGACAGTTCAAACATAAGAAGTATTGTGTAATACCACAACCAGTAATGTTCTGTCTATGTGATTTCATTACTCCTACAGGCGACAAATCAAAGACAATCCCCACGTCCTTCCATTCACACGTTCCCACAACCCATCCACCCATGTCCTCCGCGTCTGCACCACTCACTTGGTGAACACGTTGGAGTACTTCTCCAGGACGTGTATGAACGTCTCAGGCGTGGGGTGTGAGCCGGGCGCGGCCGGCCCCGAGAACAGACAGGCCGTGAGCAGGGAGAGCGCGTGCAGCTGGGCGGGTCCGGAGCGGTGCCGCAGCTGCTCCACTGCCAGCTCCAGTGGTCCGGAGGCGCCGCTCACCGTGCCACACACCACCAGACGCTCGATACCCTGCCGGTAACACGGGACGCTACACCACCAGACGCTCGACACAGGAGGCTACACCACCAGACGCTCGACACAAGAGGCTACACCACCAGACGCTCGATACCCTGCCGGCAACACAGGAGGCTACCCACCAGACGCTCGACACAGGAGNCCTCCCTGACCTGACCCTCCCCTGACCCTGTTCTGACCTTCATCAGCGCCTCATACAGCGCCGCGGAGCGTGTGTTGCCGGCCAGGCTGAGTGCCAGCTGCAGCACAGCCGGGGAGAACTCAGACTCGGCCAGACCATCGTCATAGTGCTGGAGGACGTACACGGCCGCAGCCCACACCACCAGGTCGTAGTCGTCGTTATAGCCGGGCACACTGCCGGGCAGCGAAGAGCACGCGGTGTTATGGAGGGCTTAGAGTAGAGGAGCAGCTGCTAAGGTTATATACCGTCAGAGAGCACACGGAGACGCCGAGGAAAGCATATCTCCCTTGTTTGACGTCAGTTGGAAAGTGTCATTGTTGCACCAGATGGAAAATGTCACTGCTGCGCCCGAGGCTCCCTGTCGCAAAACAGGAGCCGGCTGATACTGCTGACAGTCTGCCAGACGTCTGGATTTAAATACGTAGGTAAAGACAAGCAGACAGGCGGCGCGGAGCAGAAAATAAGCCGGAGCTAGCGGCACAATGCTAGAGATCGATATCAGAGGTGATTACTGATTAAATCTCTGACGAAAATTTTGAGACCTTTTAAAACCAGCCTACGAGAACCCGCCCCACCGAAAATATGTATTGAAAGTCCTCAGACCTGTTCATCTTAGAAGCTTCTAATGGAATATGTTCTCTGTTACTCTAGGCAGCACTGATTTAAGAATTGTGATGTGCCTGTGTAGCCCGTTCTTCCCGCCTCCTCCATGCGTGACGGAGAGCTTCTCTGCCGTGCGTGACAGCGGCGACTCACGTGGTAATATGCTGTAGACTGCGCTGGACGAACTCCACGAGGGCGGGCAGCACCGAGTTGCTCAGCTCACCGGCGCCGAGCTGCAGCAGGTACAGGCAGCCGTGGACGGTGGCAATACGGACCGGCGGCAGCGAGCAGCGCAAACCGTGCTCCACCGCCCGCCGTACCGTCTCTACCACCGTGGCCTCCTCCTGGGGACAGGGCAGGAAGGAGTTACATACACACACACACCGCCCGGCGTACCGTCTCCACCACCGTGGCCTCCTCCTGGGAACAGGGCGGGAAGGAGTTACATACACACACACACACACACACACACCACATCGCCACACCCCACACCCACACCACACCCACACCCAACCTCCACAACCACACCCACACCCACACGCCACACGCACCACCCCCGCACACCCACACCCACACCCACACCACACCACACCCACACCCACGACCCAACACCCCAACACCCACAACCACAACCACCCACACCCACATCCCACCACACCCACAACCACACGCCACACCCACACCCCACCCACACCCACAACCCACAACAACACACACACACACAACCACACACACCACACAACATCACCACCCCACACACACACACACACACACACACACACACACACACACACACACCGCCCGGCGCACCGTCTCTACCACCGTGGCCTCCTCCTGGGGACAGGGCGGGCAGGAGTTACAACAGCTAACTATAGCAGATGAAGCGCCAAGGCTGTATGTAAAGGAACAAAGCCAGGGGAATGAGCACTAAGCAGCGGATAGTCCGCCAGCAACTCATGTTCTCTGACCTAAATAAGTCGGTGTCATTCCCGTCTCAAGGCACGCATAAGAATATCCCCGGCAAATCGTCTTAAAAATAACCGTCTTCAATCCAATGAGGAACACATGACATGCCTCACAGTAAGATATTGGTAACACAGGCGACGCTGGCGATAGGCAAAGCAGTAGCGATTCACCTTACGAGTAAGTCGAGGTGTCGCAAAGTACCCTGCAGGCAACAGACTCCTCCACTGCTGCACCTCTGCCGCCCGATTCGTCAACATAAAAAACACTGCCAAGCTCCACAGCAACTCCCAAGCTCACGTGCCACGTCCCAGCCGTGCCGTGGTTCGTGCCTGAGTTCGTAGCCCCCCCCCTCCCGAGAGTTGGTTTGTATGCCTGATCCGTACTGTCACCGGCGTTCAGGAACGATGTGCGGCCGGAGGCCTTTGCAGGGGGGGCGAGTCGCGGGGACAGGTACTGCACATAATCTCGTCATCTGACTCCGGATGCCAGCTGGTACATGTGTGATGGCAGCATGTCAGCCAGCCACTCGAACTGGGCCGCTCGGTCAGCAGGTCAGTACAGACAGCACCGCTGAGGGCGCAACGTTCTCGATCAGCAGGCGGTCAACGGCCAACGCCCATCTTGAGGGCAGGCGGCAGACAACGTCATTACACCCATCTGAGGCAGGCGGCAGACACGTCACTACACCATCTGAGGCAGCGGGCAGACACGTCACTACAACCCATCGCTGAGGCAGGCGGAAAGACACGTCCTAACCCATCTGAGGCAGGCGGCAGACACGTCACTTACACCCATCTGCGAGGGCAGGCGGCAGACACGTATACAATCCATCTGAGGCAGGCGGCAGACACGTCACTACTCCATCTGAGGCAGGCGGCAGACACGACACTACACTAAACTAGTGGTGTAATCGCTACCAAAAATTTTGGTTACCAAAAAATGTGTGACCGATTTTGGTAATCGGTTGGTCAGACTTTATGGATTTTTGAACCACTTTTCGGTCAGCTTATCTTAAACAATTCACTCTGCTGTCACATTTTTACGTATTTCTTATTTCTATCGCAGCAAATTGGATACACAATTTGCTCGAATTCATTAATTCATGTAAATGGTCTTTGGTCTTTGCTTGCGGCATCCATTATTTTGCTTTGCAAATGTATTTAGTTCCTTTTTCACAATTATAATGTCTTTTTGGAAACGGTACATGTGCGTTTGATGAATTATGATGTTAACAAAAGCTATTTTTACCAGTGTGCATAAATAAGTATTTTATTTTAAAATCGGTCAAATCTTGGACATTTTTGGCCTCAACCAAAATTGATCAATATTTGGTCAACCAAAATTGCTTCTGTTCGGTATTGGATTGGTTTTGGTCAGGAAAATTTTGGGAAAATGACATCACTACACTACACCCATCTGAGGGGCGGGGACACGTTACTAAACCCACCTGACGACAGATGAGCAGGTCAAAGAGATCCTCATCCGTCAGAGGACGGCTAAGCTCAGGACACTTGGCCACAGCAGGCCACTGCTATGAACTTTAAGCTTGTATTGCACGTGCGGCGATGCTCGTGCATTACTAGCCTCTTTCGCTCGACCTGACGCACAGTTTACTAGCAAAGACAGAACGAGACCGAATGAGTCTTACCCCATTCATCAACCGGACCTAAATGCACCGAACCGTAACCAAACCACCGCGCTTCCTGCCGTAGCTTGACACGCCCGTCCTAAGGGCCGTCTCACCTCGGGCGCCGTCCACTGGGCATACAGCTGCAGAAGGAACACCAGACACGAGTTGATGTCCAGTCCGGCCGCCGCCAGCGCCACCTCCCGGCCCGAGTGGGCGCCGTCTGGAGTGCAACGGAGGGAGAAACGGGTCACGGGGGGTCCAGGAGACAGTGGAGACCAGGTGGGCTGATGTTCAAGCACGGGTGGGAGAGAAAGGAGACACGGTCAGGGTGGCCAGGAGACAAGGGAGAGCAAGGTGGGGCTGATTGTTCAGACGGGTGTGAAGAGAGGGAGACACGGGTCGGGTGGCCAGGAGACAGGGAGACAAGGTGGGGCTGATTGTTCAGACGGGTGTGAAGAGAGGGAGACACGGGTCAGGGTGGCCGGGACCGAGCGAGGGGAGGGTTAGTAGAAAGGATGTGGTGTTAACAGGGGAGGTAAACACGAACTGGCAATTCACAATACAATGAATTGCTAATATGAATATGCATAACATTATGTTTAAATTCAAATGGAAGGTAGGTAAATATGCAACCTGAGCAAGCATAGAAACTTCCAATCAGTACCCATATGCAAAAGCTGCGTGAAAAAGCATCAAGTAGCGATTTCATGAATTTCGTTCAAGGTCTGTATTGAATGTAGGCGTCTTTTAATGTAGAACCAAACCGCCATACCCAACATCTTCCGCCACCCCGATTTGCCAGGAAGTCAGCCAATGCCACAGTGCTTACTGTTGCCGCTGATGACGCCCTGCAGGTAGCGCAGCGACAGCTGGCCGTGGCCGTAGCACGCCGCGTCGTGGCGGCGATCCAAGTTGAGCTGCCGCGCGAACGCCATAGATGGCAGTAGTGGCGACGCCGCCACGGCCGCCTCCAGCTGCAGCAGCGTCCGGTGCAGGTGCAGAATGGAGCTGGCGGGGAACAAAGGCGAAGATGATATCAGACGCAACAATTCAAATCGCGATGGAATTTACTTTGCTGACGACCACATCATTCTTCTGAAGCTGTGTCCATCGGAGGTGCCTGTGCGTTGAATGGATACAACTTGGCAGGTAGTTACAAACTGCCGTCTTTGTGTTCCCGCGCACATCCTTGTCAGCGATCCTTCACAGCATTGACAACATTTCTAATCTAATCGACCCCTTCAACCTAACAGAAAGTCATAAGCGTTCACCTTCAATGAATCCCTGCACGTATTCCTGCCCACTCGTCGGATTCGGCAGCGCTGCGGTCGGCTCGGTGCGTCGCACTGACCTGCCGGGGACGTAGATGGGCGGCTGGTCTCTGGTGTGGTGGAGCGTGGCGCTGATCTCCGGGTAGCCGGGGGTCATGGCGGTCAGTGTCTGCAGCAGCAGCGAAGTGATGCCCCGCACGGCCAGACAGTTGGTCTGAGGAGCACAGACGCACGCGGCTGCCGTCGGTATGGAGCAGACACACGCGGCTGCCGTCGGTATGGAGCACAGACATACGCGGCTGCCGTCGGTATGGAGCACAGACACACGCGGCTGCCGTCGGTATGGAGCACAGACGCACGCGGCTGCCGTCGGTATGCCACATCACTGACATCGGACCCTCTCTCTGCGAAACACCTTTGGTCCACTTTTGCAGAGTCATTCATTACCATGAATAGTTAACTAGGCGAGGCACTAAAGCAGGGTACACTAAGTCAGGACTCAAATCTGCATCGTACCTCTGGAATGGATTGTTGCTAGTACCCGTTATGATGCTTAACAAGCAGTTCTACTGGTTCAAGCCCTAGACGACCCAGTGCGATCATCCACACATCACGCCACATACAAACCGACAGCACCAAGCTAGACCCACCAACTTTCTCCACACACTAATACCAGGAATGAGAGAAAAATGAGATAATACTGTATTATTCTTACTAATACCAAACCTGTAAATTCTACACTCATCGCCTAACTGACTAATCGGACACCTCAGGTCCCTCTGGGCATGGCTGACCTGCAGAAGCACCGCCAACTCCTCCCTGTTGGAGGTGTCATCCTCGGTGGCGGCGTTCAGGACGGAGAGATATGTCATCCAGGTCTCTTCAAACTCCCGCCGGCCCGTCCAGCCAAGTGTATTGACCCTGCAAAGAGCGGCATCGGACATGATCTCTTTTAACCTGCGATCCGCTGAGGTATTCAGCCGAAAACGACTGGCGGGGGCGGGAGGCATATTCTCTCCCCTCTTTATCTTCCCAACCAATTCGTAGGCTAGCAGCAATAAGGTGGCAATCAAAAGCTTCCACTAAGACGCATCTAAAACATACGTGAAATGTTCAAAATAAGATCATAGGTCAGGTCACGGTCAGGACTCAATCTCTAAATTCTGACGGTAACTGGAACTGCACTATCGGATGGTGGGGTCAGGGACCAAGTAACAGCTTTAGCTTAGCGATGGTCCTGATCTCGGAAATCCATCCAATCAGAAACTTTCGAACTACATTCACCAATAAAAGCAAGAGGTCTACGAAAGCATGCGACACAATATCGTTTAAGGGTTATTTTACAATATAATTAAACAGTCGAAACCATTTTCACAACTACATAATGGCTCTTAGATAAAGTTCAGGTCAAGGTCAGGTCACATACGTCAAAAATTTACAATTGAATCATCTTAATAAAAAGTGTATCCTTATAAGCTGGACCTTCTGCACACAGCACGCCATGTGTATCCTCCTACTCTGATAACAAACGTCCTTTTCTCGATGACGGTCGACGGCTACAATAATCCACAATGCGTTCACTTTCGGTATTTTAGAAACAAACTGGACATTCTCTGACAATAGCACGTTCTTAGCGTTGTGACAGCGTAAGTCGTCTGGAGAGCTGACATGGAAATCCCACCCGATAATCAGCAGAACCCACCTGAGGATGTACTGCTTGAGCACGTCAGCCTCCTGCAGATACTGCACGGCCAGAGAGACTGAAGCGTCACAATGTCGCTGACGTTCATGCACAATCCCAAACCGAGCACGGTACACGACCTGAGGGACACGGCAGAGAGATAGCTGTCACAATGAACGGCCAGCAATATAAACCAGCACCGCCAGCACCTGACAGCACGGCAGAGAGATAGTGTCACAATGAACACCACAATATAAACCAGCACCAGTGACAGACCTGACACACGGCAGAGAGATAGCGTCACAATGGTGAACACCACAATATAAACCAGCACCACAGACCTGACGCACGGCAGAGAGATAGCGTCACAATGGTGACCATCACAATATAAACCAGCACCACAGACCTGACACACGGCAGAGAGATAGCGTCACAATGGTGACCACCACAATATAAACCAGCACCACAGGCCTGACGTAGCAGAGAGATAGCGTCACAATGGTGACCATAAAAATATAAACCAGCACCACAGGCCTGACGCACGGCAGAGATAGCATCACAATGGTGACCACCACAATATAAACCAAGGTTCCCTCAGAGCATGCCATTTTTGAGCCCGCAGTCGAATAAACGCAAGCATACAGAGCACAACTGACTAAAGCAATCTGAACGTGAAAAGCATTTATTGGTCAGACGACTCAACAACACAAATAATCCCATTATTGAGCGATTGTGTTCTGTAAAAAGGGCTGGAGATTAAGCCGGCGTCTAAATAACGCCTGACAATTAATCTGAAATGCGTATGTTGGTCATGTTACCTCTCCAGATGCGACATTTTGCCAGTGCTCACCTGATCCTGGTGGCTGTCTCGTGTCTGTCCTGAAGAGATTCCGCCCAGAGCATCAGGGACGCCATTCGCTGGTACACCCGAGACTCGACGCCGCTCGACACTGCCGACACCGCTGCCAACACACACACACACACACGCAAGGACGGACGGAGGTGTAAACATACAGACAAAACCTGATGTGCGACTGTAACAGCTTTCCAAATAATTGCAGGAGCCACGCACACTGGTGTACCATTTGCCGGAACTCGGAGGACTAGAGATCCGAGGATAATTCGATTCGGATACGTCAGTTAAACTGAGCATGCTGGCAGTGTTGAAAGCAAACTTAGAGAGCGACTCTGGATACTGGGTACAATACAATCGAAACGCATCAGCACCGATTTCCAATCGTTTTCTTCCGCGGAAGCCGGCACAAGAATTACTATAAATACCGGTAGCTTAGAAAGCGGCAGCTCCCATGCCCACCCCCTCCCGTCGTCTCTCACATGTTTCGGGCAGGGCGCCGCGTAGTACGCGCGTCACCCGATAGATGGCGTTGACGGCCAGGATGGTCCAATGGCTCTCTCGGCTGCTGAGGGTGGCCAGCACGGAGGAGAAGCGTAGACAGCCGGCAGCCGTGCCCAGCAGGAGACGCACGTGGCGCGGCAGCTCCGGCAGACGACGCTTCACACTGTACCGCAGAGCCTGGCGGCGGGCGGCGGCGGACACGGGGTAGTAAGCTGGCACCCTGACCATGGTGATGCTCCTGACTATGATCACGCCTTAGAAGCGCAAATAAACACCGACCAATGCCGCATTAGCAGTTGAGCTGCACCACATGGCCCATGTCCAAAAACAGCTGACCTCAGGAACAACAGCTGACTAATATTTCGGTATCGAATCACAGACCCGATTGACTGGTATTCAAAACATCGCATCCTCGTGTTGGGTGTCATATGCTCTCCGAATTTCCGTGCCCTCGTGTTGTGCCGCGCCCAATGTCCCGTGTCATCCGTGCGTCTATGTCCTGTTACCCCCCCCCCCGTCCTGTGCAGGGACGTTCCGGGACCCCCATGATACCCCAGCTGCACCCAAGATGGCTCCTGTGATCTCACCTCTAGACAGAGCAGCGCCAGTCTGGCCAGCGGCGAGACGGCCAGCTCTGGCGGCTCCAGGTGGACGGAGGCCGAGTGGCGGGAGGCGCAGTAGGCCTGCACGGCGCCGGCCAGCCGCAGCAGGCGACGCCACACGGCCGGCTCACACAGTCGCGCTCCTCCAGCCGCCGCGTGTACTTCCGGTACCGGTCACTGGCGAACGCCTGGCGACGGGGGGAGGGAGGCACCGTCACTGGTGGTACGGTGACAGTCACTGGCACAGTCACTGGTGTGGGTGGAGAACGTCTGGCGACGGGGGGAGGGACGGGAGACACCGTCACTGGTGAGTGACGAACGCGGCACTAGGGACAGGCCGGGATGATGATGATGATGATGATGATGATGATGATGATGATGATGATGATGATGATGATGATGATGACTGGGGCTTTAGGGCGCCGCAACAGAGTAGTTATATGGCGCCCAACAGGCCGGGAGAGGGACGGGAAATGTTGGTCAATGGCCGGTAGAGAACAGAATATGGCTACAGTCACAGATATGCTACAGTGCGTAAGACAGGGAGGGAACAGGAGGGTGCCACAGGCCGACAACCATGTGCGAGGACGATTCGATCTAAGGCCGCATTGGCAACACGTCCCCACACTGGGTCGATTTGAGCTGCAGCATGTCCTCGCTGGCAGTGGCTGCACATCACTGTCGCTACAGATGTGATCGCGCTGAACGGTGCAGCGATATTACGAGTACACAGTACAGGACCCGTATATACCGCACAGTACTGACAGAGCTGTACAGTAGCGGCGGGTAGCGACGAGGGAGCGCGCGCGGACAATCAATCAAGAGAGCCGCGCGAGAGGAAATCTGTGTGGCTCCTAACGCGGACGCACTCCGACACCACACGTGCGCCACAGCTAGTTGTGCCACCTGTACCTGCTGTTTTCGCCTAGGTACGGCCGATGGGTGGCAGCCTCGGCGCCGGTCACGCATGCCGGCACGTGCACAGTGTGGTGCAGTAGCGCCATTCTGCGGTCAAGGGCGCGCTTCGCGAGTGTGCCCCCGTCGTACGTACGTCTAACACGCAGGTCGGGTCCGGTGTGGCCTGAGGTCACCGAGTCACACGAGCACCACGCAGTCTCACGTGCGAAGTCAGTTAGCTCGACGTTAGCGCTCCATTAGCACGTGTGGCAACGACTGGCATTCTAGCGCCACGGAAGCACACTAGACGGTCAGACAGGGATCGCGTGAGTTCTCCGAGAGGCGGAGCGGTGTCCGCCTCGAGAGGTAGACTGCACATGCTAGTCCAATCCGCTGCCCACTGTGAGTGGGTCGTAGCGCGCTGGTAATGTTCTCACACATGTGCCGGATCCAGGCGCGTTCGGCGAGTCGCTCGCGGAGCTTGTTAGTCTGACAGTGGTTCCGGTGTTTTTAGCTCACTCGTTCAGGACGCCCGTTTCGGCATACGAAGTAGATTATAGCAGGTCTGATATCTTTCACGTGCCTGACGTGCGTACATGGTAGTTCTCCATCACGATACAAGGAGCACGTCGTGTGGCCGGGCCAAGACGAAGGTCGTGCCTCGCGGCCTAGCTCCAGCGCGGATAGTGGCTGGGTATAACTACTACAAAGCAAGAGGGCTCAATAAAGCCGTGGAATCTTGTGGTTATAAGCCCTTCAATCAAGGAGATTACACAAAATTCTGCAGACATTATCCGCACAGGCCTGCGCCGCCGCTAGCCAGCCCGGGTAGCATAGTTAGATAGTCCCTGCTTCATCTGGCTGTTTATATCCTGCTAAACAGTACAAACTCGTCCGGAAGGCTGCACGCTTGTTCAGAGCTACAGAACAGCTGCAACTTCTGGTTCGCCGCCGCTACCAAAACCACAGCCAGAGGCCTACTGGCCTGACCCCGAACGGCTCTTGGTGTCAAATGATGTCCACGCATGGTGCGCATAGCTAGCTGGGCTCCTTCTACTAGCACTAAGTCACCCGTATGTCTCTATATCGTCAGTCTCCGCCGCCACGTGCAGATATCATAACACCGCGGTCCCTGGCTCGCCACTGCTTGAGCAGGGGCGACTAGCAGGAACAATAGGAGGCAGCGAACCTCCTCGGTCACCGAGAACCTAGGGGACGCTCGGAGCGTCAGCTTTCTGTTCTCCTATTGAAGTAACGGACATACAGCCGACGCTGAGGCGAACACGGAAAGCTACGCAACGTGGATGGGATCGTCATGCGCAGATAGGTGCGCAGGTCAGTGCGAATCCATTCGCTCGCGGACACAATCAACTATCGGCCTCGCGCTGAGGGAGTACGTGCTGGTAGTGCACGCCTGACTACTGGAGGTAATGCGCACGGGCGGTGGGTTGGTACGAGACTACAACCGTCAGTGTCGGTCCTGAGAGCACCTCCGACACGCCCAGAGGCGGTCTGGGGAATCGTTAAAGCCACATGGGCTCAGGATAAGGCAGAGGGTTTACGTAGATCCGTGGTGTGAGAGATAACAGCTGGGTTCGGGGCTGAGGGTTGGCGCTTCATGTTCCGTACCAGTCCTCTCTGCTGCTTACTGGAGTGTCACAGCAGCACGAGTTACGAGGCGTGGTGGAATACGAAGTCCACACGATTGGCGTGCATTTAGTGTGTACTTGCGACGGTCTGGTGAAGCAGACGAGTTCTCGGCACTGAATCGCTAGAGAACTGGACGGAGAGCACGACTCGGTGTGCCACCCGAAGTAGCAGAGGGAGTGCAGCATTCTCTCATCTATCTTCCCCGGACACCTCTGTGATTATAGTGGTAGAAGCCTCGAGAGGAATATGGGAATAAAGGTTGTGTTCGTGATAATTCTGAGGAGTTAGGTCTGCCAAGATGAATCCATGTGTCTGCCAACTGTGCTAGTAAGGGATTCCCAGTTCCAGCCATCCGTACCTCTTGGAGGCGGTGTCTGGTCGGGGTGGGCTTAGGGCACGCCGCAGTAGAGGTAGTTATAAAAGGACTATCACTTATCTCCACTAGCCTCATACGCTGGCTGGTCAGTCCAGGACGCAGTAGGATTAGCTGGAGAGAGAAGAGTAGTAAGAGAGTGGACTCTGAGCTAAAGGAGCTGGGGCTACCACTTGTGAAGTGTGGATTGAGTCCATGTATGAGGTTCCATATACTGGAGCTGCTATGAGAAGAGTACGGACCTCTACGCCTGTGGCGACTTATCTCGTCTTTGTCCATGATCTTCTGGGCTGTGATGTGATTAATTACCCGTACCTGGCGAATTTAGGCTCACTATCGCCTAAATACATCTCTAACTACATAGAGGTCTCTCGCCACACTCGACGGGAGGTAATCCAGCGGGCGAAAGGGTCATAATTAGTTCTGCTATTAGGAGTGTGCAACTACGTGCTTAGCCAGACGAGCTACCGGTCTGTGTTCCCAGTGAGAAGGTAGTAGCTGTCGTCTTCGAGGAGGGAAGTGCCGACCGGAGTGTATACATCTTGTCTCTGAGACGCACTTGTCGGCTAAGACACAACCAGCTGCTCCACTTCTGACGGTGTAAAGACCAGCCGTGGACTGTTCAGAACATGCTCGGGCGAGAATTTATCAACGTATCGTTGCACGGAAAGCCACGCGGGCGTCCGAGAGGTCTAATTCGCAAGGTGTGGGCTCTGAGTAACCAACGCGGCGGTACTTGCTGTAACCTGCCTCGATTATGGGCAGCGCGAGCCAGTGAGATGGTTACTCCACTACGGTGGCTAGGCTAACCACAGGCTCTGACGCGAGGCACGCACACCGCAGCTCGGCTGGTTTCCGCTCCAGTGTGTACATGAGAAGACCTGCGTGCTGGACGGTGAGAATGCCGCCGTGTGTATTTCTCTTGCTCCAAGTGTTGAGAAGCACGCGTCTGGAAACAAGCAGAGCAGCTGTTAGTGTCTTCCCAAGCTGTTGGTAGCCACAGACCACAGCTGACGTGAGCCCGCCTTGGGCGATGGTGTACTCCTCAGTGTGAGAACACTGTCTGAGTCTGACCGAGTTCGGAGGGACGGTCGTGGTCTCCAGTGGCTGAGAGATGAGCGCGGGCCTGTCCTTGAACGGAGCCGAGGCGCTCGTTCGTTCTCAAGTGTCCGCCAAGAACATCGTAGCGCTGATTCACGAGAAGCCGCTGTGTTCTCAGTGGGGAGGACACCCATAAGTGAAGTGGTGGAGCCGCACTGGAATCGGGGGTCTACTTACGGGCATGATGCTCTAGGGTGCCCAGGACGCTCACACGTTGTGCTAGAGCAGAGGGAGGTACCGTACGCGCTGGTAGTTGTCTAAGCGGCGTGCCAGACACGATCTGAGGACGCGAGAGCCGACCAGTGTCGGGTCTACCGCCGCGCAGTAGTGGCAGACGAGCAAGAGCCGATCCAGCTGTGTAGGCAACGGGACAGCCGCCGTGCATCAGGTAGGCCAGCACAGATGGCGTGCACGATCGCGAGGGGATCTACAGCAGTCCCGAGGAGGCACCGGTGCATGCACTACAGGTGTGTGCAGGGTCCAACGACACGGGAG
Organism: Semibalanus balanoides; assembly: GCA_014673585.1. Taxonomy (NCBI): domain Eukaryota; kingdom Metazoa; phylum Arthropoda; class Thecostraca; order Balanomorpha; family Balanidae; genus Semibalanus; species Semibalanus balanoides. The sequence goes on from VOPJ01005898.1 coordinate 19,996, forward strand.
TGAAGGCAGAGCACAGCGTGCTGTCATCGTCAGGAGTGAGAACGACCTATCGTGCAAAACGAGGGCGTAGCACACGGGCATGCTATGGTCACATTCCCCCAGTTCGACGGGAAGGAACAGCACCGATCGGGCTGTCAGACGAGAGGAGCAGCACCAGCCTGGGTTCACTCGGTGATGGGAGAGACAACACCCGAGTGTGACGGATAGCGAGAGACAGGCGCGCTCGATGTTCCACAGTCCGCGTCGTAGCAAGGAGACGTACTGCGAACACGGACGCCCTGACGTGTATGGCTAGTCCGCAACATGCGGTGCACGAGGAGAGCGCGTCCGACAAGGAGAGCCGGGCCGCGTAGTTGTACCGTCAGTGTGAGGAGGAGCACAGCCACGAGTCTGACGGAGCGGCCTCGAGCGGAGGTCCAGCCATGATGAGGCACTGCTCCAAAGCGTCTGGAGGGGCAAGGCCACCAGCGTGGGTGGTCCACGGGGAGAGAGTCACACCACGCAGGTCTCTGTTTTTGCACGGGAGAAGCCACGCTCGCTGACATTCTCGGAGTGGGAGACAACCACGATGTGCTGACGGCAGCCAGAACGCGCTCGCTTCCACGGCGCGCAGTGTGGAACAGCGAAACGATGCGTTGGCACGGGGAAGGAGCACCGACATGGGGTTGCTTACCGTGCACGACCAGTCAGATCAGGGAGTAACCACAGCGTCTGAGCCGAAGGCGAGCCACCGCATGGGCGTCACGGGAGGAGGAGCACAGAGCGCCCACACGTCTGACGGAGGGCCGAGGCCTGAGCATCGATGTGTCGCTCACGGATGTCGAGCAGAACGACCGTCTCGCAGCGGAGGGCAGCACGACGGCGGTCACTGGTATGGTCATCGCAGCTGAGTCGGAGTCACCACCGTGCTGAGGGAGCCAGGGAGACAGCGCGCCATCGAGGCTGAAGTGCAGCTAGCAGTGCCCAAGCTGGGGAGGACCGGAGGCGCAGACCGAGAACGGCTGCCGAGCTGGTGATCGCCACGCACAGGAGCGTCGAGGCAGGGACGGACCACGCACTCCATGGACCCGGTTAGACCGCCGAGGCGCTAGGCTAGCAGTGTACTCGACAGTGGCAGCACAAGGACCGTCATCGCGAGTGGACGCAGACACGAGGCCGTCAGGGACGTGGTGGCTATGCTACAGCGCGCCTTACGCACTGGAGAGGCGAGGCACACAGAAGCGTCACGGTGCAGTGACACACGCACAGACGCGCCGACTGGGTGTATGGTAGCAAGTCGTCATGCATGAGACGGACAGCCATCTGACGGCAGCTCAGTGTTCGGCAGCAGTCTAGGGAGGAGCCACGGTCTGCAACGGAGCGCTCACTGGATGGGGCAGCAGACGCCATCGGATTAGTGGGAGTTGATCTAACTGGTCTTTGGTGTAGTGCAGGAGGTTAGTGCCGTTGTCTATTGTTGCATTCACGAGTGTGATAAGAATGCTCAGCGCGGTCTGACGAGACAGTCCGCTGCTGTTCCAGTGGGGCGGCTTCAAGAAAGAGGAGGCACAGGTGGCCGGAAGACGCAGAAAGCCGCTGCTGTGAATATCCAGTATAGGGGGAGGTAAAGAACGTCGACCTGAGGCCAGGATGCGCGGGCAACATGTGTGTTCGCACCGAGTGTCGCACAACTGCGACACTGGTATGACGCAGGAAGCCGACCGGCATATGTGTCTGATGCGTTCTTTTCGAAAGAGGAATGTTATGAGAGACAACTGTTGCTAAGTAACTGTGTAGAGCACGGGACATGTCGCTTCTCTAGAGAAATGATAGAGATAATTAATACGTCTTGACGGTATAGAGCACTTTTTGGCTGATTTAGTCTATCCTAAGTGTCGAGAACGAGGACACGAATACATTGAACCGTTGGACGCCAACAATGAGTCACTGATTAGTCTCACTGCATCTGTTATGTGGCGGCAGACAGGAACAACAGTATCCTTTGCAAGACGAACCTCATGACCGCATGTGTGTGGGATCGGCCTTCCATGTGTTGATGAAACATAGTTCTCCACCGTAGTGACGTCAGTAGGAGACCTTGTCTGCTTTCGCTCGGCGCGAGGAAGTACCTACCGTTCTCTCTCTGCAGGCAGCGAGCTTCAGATCTTCCAGCTGTTGCTTCTTCTCTCGTCACAGTGTCGAAGAACAAGTACTGACGGAGAACGACCAGTTCAGTAGATCAGGCTTGAGCAACTAATGCTCTACTAGTGTGAAGTAACGTCTGAACCGGAATAGAGGTAGATAACCGTAGTACACTGTGTTCACACGACTCAGGAGAGGCAGAAACAGGGAGCACGGAGACCGGTCTAGATCGTTCTACCAGCTCCCGTGCCCCAGGAACCACCGTGCTCAGTGGGGAGCTGCCGTAAGCGGGCTTGTTGTTTCCAATCCCAGCTGTGAGACAACGTCGCCACAGGAAGCCGCCCGCTGTCCTCCCAGCTGCTGTGCGCTGAAATCTACCCGCCGTCCTTGTATCGGAGCCGCCCCCTGGCTACGCCGCGCTTCTCAGTAACCTGCGCGCTAAGTCTCTGACGGCACCGCGCAGCTGCTGTTCTCAAGTGTTGGGAAGCCACGTCTGACAGGAGCCGCTGTGTTTCAGTTGTGAGAACACGTCTGACGGAGCGCGTGAACTCGCGGTCAGGTCCGTCGCAACGAACGACAGCCGATGTATCGACCGGGTTTCGAGCACCACCAGGTTGTGTTGCACTTGGCTTTCTATCGAGCGAGGGCGTGGCATCATGAGTCACACATGGACAGAGCTGGTGGCGCAACCAGGGCTAGCCAGACGGGCGCAGGGGTCCACGCTCGCGTGCCTCGCCGGGATCACTGGGTTTGGCGGGCGCCCTGCCAGGAACAGCTGAGGCACCCCCGGCGGACCACTCCAGTAACAGCGGCCTTGTCGAGACGAGCCTACATAAACCCACAGGCAATATTTGGACGAGAGGTCGCCCGTGTCCCACGCCTCTGTAACCCAGCACACAGAGCGAACACCTGGACCAGTGCGGGCGAGTTGCGGGCGGGGGGGGTTGCCGGGCAGGCGGGCTAGACCAGCGCCACGGGTACACACGTTGGTCTTAAGTGTCGCAACAATACGGGCCGAGAGAACAGAGCGATCATAGTTGTAGACACGCTAATAGCCGCACTACTCCGCCACTCACACTGTCAGATGTATACATACATATATAACACCACGCACTCTCACAGAGAGATCGATAATATATGCGGCCATCGGTATGCCTAATCATGCAGCTCTCTCCCCCTCATAGATCGGACGTGGGAGCGGCGCTAAGGGGAGAGTTTGCCCCGCTATAGTGCAGCGCGGTTGGTCTGCTATTCTGTCTCTGTCTCTGGCCCCCCAAGGCTCATCTTCTCATGGTACCGCCCGGACCTGGTCCAGGTGTCGGCAGCGGGCGGCGATGGCCTGGATGAGCAGACCGGAAGCGGACGGGTTGCGGTGCAGGGCGGCCAACATATCGGAGACGGGCGGCTCGGGACTGAGCGCCACCAGCTCTGTCATGTGTGACGTCAGTAGCCAGGCCAGCAGCTCACCGTCAGACGTGTTCTCACACTGAGAACACAGCGGCTCCGTCAGACGTGTTCTCACACTGAGAACACAGCGGCTCCGTCCGCGTGTTTCCGCACACTGAGAAACAGCGGCTCCGTCAGAACGTGTTCCCACACTTGAGAACACAGCGGCTCCGTCCAGACGTGTTCTCACACTGAAACACAGCGGCTCCGTCAGCGTTTTCACACTGGACACAGCGGCTCCGTCACGACGTTCCTCCCACCTGGGAACACAGCGGCTGCCGTCCAACGTGTTTCCTCACTGGAACACAGCGGTTCCGGTCAGACGTGTTCTCACACCTGAGAACACAGCGGCTCCGTCGACGTGTTCCCACTGAAACACAGCGGCTACCGTCAGAACGTGTTCTCACACTGAGAACACAGCGGCTCCGTCAGACGTGTCCTCCCACGAGAACACAGGGCTCCGTCAGACGTGTCCCCTCCCACTGGGACAACAGCGGCTCCGTCAGACGTGTTCTCACACCTGGACCACAGCGGTCCGTCAGAACGTGTTCTCACACTGAGAACACGCGTGTCAAGACGTGTTTCTCAAACTGGGAACACAGCGGCTCCGTCAGACGTGTCCCTCCCACTGGGAACACAGCGGCTCCGTCAGTACGTGTCCTCCCACTGGGAACACAGCGGTCCGTCAGACGTGTTCTCACACCTGTAAAGAAACCAGGGCTCCGTCAGACGTGTTCCTCCCACTGGGAACACAGCGGCTCCGTCAGACGTGTCCTCCCACCTGGGAACCAGCGGCTCCGTGCAGACGTGTTCTCACACTGAAGAACCACAGCGGCTCCGTCAGACGTGTCCTCACCCTGGGAACACAGCGGCTCCCGCTCAGACGTGCCTCCCACTGAGAACACAGCGGCTCCGTCAGACGTGTTCCTCCCACTGGAAAACAGCGGCTTCCGTCAACGTGTCCTCCCACTGGAAGCACAGCGCTTCCGTCAGTCGTGTTCTCACACTGAGAAACACAGCGGCTCCGTCAGAACGTGTTCTCACACTGAGAACACAGCGGCTCCGTCCAGACGTAGTCCTCGCCACTGGGAACACAGCGGCTTCCGTCAAAGACGTGTTCTCACACTGAGAACACAAGCGGCTCCGTCAGACGTGTTCTCACGACTGAGAACACACGGCTCCGTCAGACGTGTTCTCACACTGAGAACACAGCGGATCCGTCAGACGTGATCTCAACTGGGGAACACAAGCGGCTCCGTCCAGCGTGATCTCACACGAGAACACAGCGGCTCGCGTCAGACGTTTCTCAACACTGAGAACACAGCGGCTTTCCGTCAGACGTGTCCTCCCCTGGGAACACAGCGGCTGCCGCGTCAAGACGTGTTCTCACACTGGGAACCAGCGGCTCCGTCAGACGTGTTCTACACTGAGAAAAGCGGCTCCGTCAGACGTGTCCTCCCACTGGGAACACAGCGCTCCGTCAGACCGCGAGTGTTGTTCTCACACTGAGAACACAGCGGCTCCGTCAGACGTGTTCTCACACTGAGAACAAGCGGCTCCGTCAGACGTGAATCTCACACTGGAACACAGCGGCTCCGTCAGACTGTTCTCACACTGGGAACACAAGCGGCTGCCGTCAGACTGTTCTCACCACTGAGAACACAGCGGGCTCCGTCAGACGTGTCCTCCCACTGGAAGACAGCGGCTCCGTCAGACGTGCCTCCCACTGAGAACCAGCGGCTCCGTCAGACGTGTTCTCACACTGAAGAACACAGCGGCTCCGTCAGAACGTGTTTTCTCACACTGGGAAACAGCGGCTCGCGTCAGACGTGTTCTCAAACACTGAGAAACACAGCGGCTTCCCGTCAGAAAGTGTTCTCACACTGGGAACACAGCGGCTCCGTCAGACGTGTTCTCACACTGAGATACACAGCGCTCCGTCATGACGTGTTCTCACACTGGGAACCACAGCGGCTCCGTCAGACTGTCCTCCCACTGGGAAGCACAGGTCGCTCCGTCAGACGTGTCTCACACTGAGAAGCACAGCGGCTCCGTCAGACGTGTTCTCAACACTGGGAACAAGCGGCTCCGTCAGACGTGTTCTCACACTGGGAACACAGCGGCTCCGTCAGACGTGTCCTCCCACTGGGAACACAGCGGCTCCGTCAGACGTGTTCTCACACTAGAGAACAATCGGCTCGTCAGTTTGACAGTGCTGGGAAAGGAAGCGGACAGTGGTTTTCTCACACAGAGACAGCAAAAGATAAGAAGGCTAGAGTGACTTTATTATAATAATGACATACATGACAATGACACTACATGAGCCCTGTAACCACTTTTATTTCTCGCTAATCCCACCTGATACAGCCGCGGCCAGGGATGTGATGTAACACTTACACGGATACATACAAAACGGATCTGGAACTGGAATCCCTTACAGCCAGTGGCAGACAATGGATCATCTGGCAGACCTAACTCCTCAGAATTATCACGACACAACCTTTACCCATATTCCCCGAGCTCTTACCATATAATCACAGAGGAGGATGAGGGCCCCCTTTCGGGCCAGATCCCGCGCCAGACACCCGGTCGACTCCCAGCTGAAACACATGCAGCATGTGTGACCATAGGTAACAGTGGCAGAGAAGGAACATGACGCCAACCAGCCGTCCACCGATAGCTGCTTATCCAACTGGCACTTTTAGTCAACTAGTGCAGCGACACGGTTGTGCACACCCGTACAATAGCTGCACACAAGTCCTCAGCCAGGCCGATATCTGGATATTGGTGAATCTCGCATACGACATTTGGACAGCTTTCGGTCGACAGCGCATTGTTTCTATAAAAAACGCACTCCCCTTTGCGTACGAGGTCTGGATCATTGTAAGCTTCAACGTGGACGACCCAGGTCGAGTGCCACTGACCTTGGATCGGGTAGCAGAATGACCCGATCAGGTGACAGATCACTGACCTGGGGTCAGGCGGCGGCTGTGTGAGCGCGCGCCAGAAGTGCAGCTGTCTGTAGTTGAGCAGGGTGAGCAGGTTACACCAGGAGAGCAGCAGCACCGGCTGCACGGCGGCCAGGCTGACGAACGCCTGGTTGAAGGGCTCCAGATCGTACAGACCCTCCGAGACCAGCCACATGGCGCAGCGGGCACACTCGCCGAACGCGCCTGACGGAGGAGAACACCGACACGTCAGGCGAGACAGGCGGGCACACTCGCCGAACGCGCCTGAAACGGAGAACACCTAACACGTAGACAGAAAGCCGGGCACACTCGCCGAACGCGCCTGACGGAGAGAACACCGACACGTCAGGCGGAGACAGCGGGCACACTCGCCGAACGCGCCTGACGGAGCGCAACACCGACACGTCAGACGGAGACAGCGGGCACACTCGCCGAACGCGCCTGACGGAGAGAACACCGACACGTCAGGCGGAGACAGCAGAGGGACACGAGCTTGCCGCACGTGTGTGTCGGAGTAGACATCGGTGTTTGGAGCCAGATTCCTCGCCTCCCACTGTCTGTCGTCTGAAGGTCCAGTGTCCAGGCAGTGTCCGTCACCAAATTCATCCCCTCTCTGCCTGTCTACGGGTCGGTCGGTTCCCATCGAAATGGAGAAACAAATGTCGATTTCCTAATTGTTTTCCCATTATGTCTATCTGCAGATTCAGACAGTATTCGTCACCGCTTCTTGCCTGTCTGTCTGTGGTTTTGGCTCACAGCTCACCGGACTGTAGGATGTAGATGATGATCTGCAGCAGCTGAGCCAGCAGCTGCGGCAGGCAGGTGGTGGTGCCGGACATCAGAGGACTGGCCACCACTGAGGCCAGCTGACCCACCAGCAGCTCCAGCGCCGACAACAGGAATCTGAACACACAATACAGCACGTTAAAGGACGTCACGTTGAAGGGCCACACACAATGACACATTGAAGGAAAGTGCAAAATGGCACATTTGTGTACATCACCGAGACGGGCGGATACACGATCCTGCGAGAAAGACATGCAAAATGTCATATTGCGGATATCTTCAGCCTGGTAGATCGAACAATACCAGAACAGCGACATCAGAAAACCAGTCGCACAGCTACCAATTCACCAGGTTACTGAGTGCCTCTGCTTAGGGATAAGTCGGCCGGCCACAACGATGGTTAGATTCCTCTGCTGACGTTCCCCTGATGTCCGGTGACCGAGAGTGAGTATCCCTCTCACCTGCTGACGCTCCCCTGACGTCTGGTGACCGAGAGTGAGTATCCTTCTCACCTGCTGACGCTCCCCTGACCGTCTGTGACAGAGTGAGTATCCTTCCACCTTGCTGACGCTGCCCCTGACGTCTTGGTGACCGAGAAGTGAGTTATCCTTCTCACCTGCTGACGCCTCCCCTGACGTTCGGTGACCGAGAGTGAGTTCCTTGGCTCAGCCTGCTGACGCCTCCCTCGGGACGTTCACGGTGACGAGAAGGGGTGAGTATTCCTTCTCACCTGCTGGACGCTCCCCTGACGGCCGTCGGTCGACAGAGTGAGTACATTCTCACTTGCGACGCCCCCGACGTCCGGTTGATCCGAGAGTGAGTATCCTTCTCACCTGCTGACGCTCCCCTGACGTCCGGTGACCGAGAGTGAGTATCATTCTCACCTGCTGACGCTCCCCTGACGTCCGGTGACCGAGAGTGAGTATCCTTCTCACCTGTTGACGCTCCCCTGACGTCCAGTGACCGAGAGTGAGTATCATTCTCACCTGCTGACGCTCCCTTGACGTCCGGTGATTGAGTGGGTATCCTTCTCACCTGATAACGATCTCCTGGGCGTTGACGGTGCGCTCCATGTCGCCGTGCTGTTCGGTGGTGGCCAGGCCGAGGTCGTCCACCCTGGCCAGCAGCACGTCCTCACGCACGTGCGTCACCAGCACGCGCAGCAGCGCAGACAGCATGCCGCCCCAGCGCTGCATGTCTGACACAGATGACTGCCGACACACGCGAACACACCAACGTTCACGCGCGCACGATCTGATTGTGCACATGATGGATAAAGGTACAGTCATGCATGACAATGTCCTAGGGTTACCAAATTTGAGTGGAAAAATGACACCCTGCGCGGAAAATATTTTCCCACTCTTTTTCCCCAGTTTTACTGTTAATTGCACACCCTCTACATCAACATATATTGAATAACTATAATCCTAGCACTGATATTATTATTGATAATATTAACGTTTGGATAACAAAGTTTGGAAAGCATTATTATTTGTAACAACTGATTCTAATGAGTGAGTTTTGGCAAAGCCAAGTACATCATATTATCTTTTTTATGCTGAATTTATCCACTCTTTATGGTCATTTTCACTATGCACCCTGGCTTCAAAGCAATCCTAGGACCCTGCAGCATGGACGGTGACATACGAGAAACCAGACAAGCTATTATCAGCGTACTTTAGACAGTCAAACAACAAAAGAACAATTGATGAAAGGAGACTTAGTCCAAAACTCTTTTAATGAAGCTCCTGTGTAAGTTCCACAAAGTACCTACACCCAACTACGAGCCAAGTTCTTTGCCAACAGAGTGGTGACACCCTGGAATGAGCTACCAGAAGAGGGTTTGGTGTCAGCAACATCCACGCAAACTAGCTTCAGAAATGGCGCTTGACCGACATCAGGACAATGAAAATACACCGAGCTGATCAGACTGTTTCTATATGAATAAATCCGACGATGTTGGGCACTGAATAGAGCGCTTTGTCTAACCTCAGCCCACAAGCAAAACCTAAACCTAACCCTCTTTGTCTACGCACTTACTGAAATCTGAGGCAAATCAGAGGCAACTGGACACGCGCAAAATATATCTGAAGTATCACTCCAGTCAACAAATCAGTGCGTCTGACACAGTCTGACACCTCAGTGATCGCTTTGAAGACCGACCCTTCCTTCGAAGACACACCGCCCCCCGTCGGAGCCCACTCACCACTCCAACAGGCTGTCGCAGCAGACCAGACAGCAGGTCCTCGGTCGGCCGGAGGGCGCGGGGACACAGAGCGGTGAGGAGACGGTGCAGCGCCGCCAGAGCCTCGGCCGAGTCGAGACGGACGTGCAGCTGCAGCAGCGGCGGCAGTAGGGCGTCCAACACGGCACGCGAGGTGAGCCGCCATCGCTCCTCCCCGTCCCGCCGGGACTCACACACGGCCAGCGAGACCAGCTCCAGAACCTGCCAGGTCAGGTCAGGTCACACACAGCCAGCGAGACCAGCTCCCGAACCTGCCAGGTCAGGTCAGGTCACACACGGCCAGCGAGACCAGCTCCAGAACCTGCCAGGTCAGGTCAGGTGACACAGGTGCACCAGCCGAGACCAGCTCCAGAACCTGCCAGGTCAGGTCAGGTCACACACGGCCAGCGAGACCAGCTCCAGAACCTGTCAGGTCAGGTCAGGTCACACACGGCCAGCGAGACCAGCTTCCAAAAACCTGCCAGGTTCAGGTCCAGGCAGTGTCATACACGGCCAGCGAGAACGCAAAGCCTCCAGAACCTGCCAGGGTCAAAGGTCAGAATTCACCACGCGCAGCGAGACCAAGCTCCAGAGGATGCCAAATGTTCGAGGCTCCAGGTCAGAGGTAGGTGACACCGCATCGCGGCCAAGCGAGACCAGGCTCAGAACATGCGCCAGTGTTCGAGGTGTTCAGGTCATACACGTCGCCAGACGAGAGACCAGCTCCAACTAGGAGTCAGGTAGTTGTAAGGTCTAGACACACGGCGAGGGGAGCGCCCACATACCCGATCCTGCCAGGTCCGAGCGGCTCAACCACGGCCCCAGCGATGAGCACCACTCCAGAACCTGCCAAGGTCAGGTCCAGGTCAGGGTCAGCTGGTGACAACACTGGCGCAGCGAGACCTGAGCTCCAGAACTTGCCAAGGTCTGGTCAGGTCAAGGTAAGTTCACGGTGCCCGCGAGACAAGGCTCCACTAAGAAACCTCCAGGTCCAGGGTCAGGGTCAGGCATCTCAACACCGCAGGCCAGCGGAGACGCAGCGCTCCAGAACCTGCCAGGTCAGGTCAGGTCACACACGGCCAGCGAGACCAGCTCCAGAACCTGCAGGGATATGTCAGGTCAGGACTGGTCAGGTTTGCACCCTTCTGCTTTATGTTCACATGCTACTTCAGTTATGTGTACTAAACATAGTACATACTGATGATGATGGTAACTGGTCAGTGGTCACACACGGTCAGGTCAGGTCAGGTCAGGTCAGATGAAGAGTAGTTCAGGGTGTCCTGTTTGATAGATCCGTTTTACTTTCTGTCTATTTAATGAGGTCACTCAAGAATCCGAAATGAGGTCACTACACCTATGCATGCAGTAAAAACGCCAGGTACGCAACAAACAGATGATCCAGTGTAAAAACCTAGAGCACTCGGGCAGGGGACTGGACATCGGGAGTCGTGAGTAACTGACTCTCGGCGGAAACTGACATCGGGATACGGTGTGAATAACTGATCCGTCTGGGACACCTCGACATCGGGATCGGGATAACAGACCTCAGGAAGGGGAACTGACCACGGGATCAGAGGGATTAAGCTACCCTCTGGGGAACTGACATCGGAGAATCTTCGGGTGATACTACTGACGCTCGGGGAACTGACATCAGAGGATCGTGATACTTGACACACTCTGGGGAACTGACAATCGGGGATCTGGATAGGTACTGTACCTCAGGGGAACTGACATCGGATCGGGATAACTGACTCGGGGAACTGACATCAGGATCGTGATAACTGACCTCGGGGAACTGACATCGGGATCGTGATAACTGACCTCGGGGAACTGTATGAGTCGCAGCAGCATGCTGAGCAGCACCTCCTTCTGCGCCTCCAGTTCCTTGACGTCCTGGACGGAGGGACGTGCCGACACAAACAGGTCCTCCACGATCGGACGGAACGCCGGCAGCGCTGCGGCCGGACCAGGTCACCAGTCAGGTCACGAGGCGGAGCGGGTCATACATCAGGTCACAGGTAAGGTTACAGGGCGGGTCACAGGTCAGGCAGGTCAGCACGTTAGATTACAAGACAGCCTGATCAGACCATCCGGCAACATCGCTTGTCAGACATCGCACTCGTCATTTCTCACATGTCACACTTCATCCAAACAACAACAATTTGAATGTAACCCTATCGTTCAGACAGTCCTAGAAGCTTTATCACACCTGAGACATTATCAAGCTCGACAACGATGAAGCGAAGATAAAACCCCAGATCACTGAGTCCTGCGCCTGGACTGTAGGCTGCAGCAGCTGCATGACCTACCGTACGTCTCCGGCGGCTGGCCGCTGGCTATGAGGCCGTCACACAGCTGGATCACCTTCGGGATGGAGACGATCGTCTTGGAGTGGTACCTCTCGTACGACAGCACCACGAGAAAGCGGAAGATGGCTGGGATCACCTGGTTACCCTCCCTGCCGAGCGGACACACGGAGTCATACATTAGGGCGGATAGCAGGCGGTGACCTATCAGGTTGGAGCAGATTTATATACGCTAAAGTGGACCCGCGTTCGAAGTCGCACGCATGATACCAGATATAACGGGATAATGTGTAATACAAGCGCTTGGTATATTATTTACCAAGCAATTGCTTCGATATCGACCTATCAGGTTATTGTATGCTCGTTAATGTAGCGCTATTATTGCTCAACTAAAGCTATCCAATGAATACACCAAAAAGCCAATTAAAAAGGAGACAGATGACCTCAGATCATACGCGGCTCGGATGAGTCACTATCTCGACACATACGGTGACTGTTCTCACTTCCTCTCTCACTTCGTCTGTACACTCACTTCATATGCCCCTCCTCGACGTACTCCAGCTGCTTTATGACGTAGCCGATGAAGATCTGGTCCGAGTCCAGCAGACAATAGTTGACGCGCAGCTGGACCAGCTGGATCAGCAGCCAGAGGACCTGGCTCTGCACCTCCGGATCACTCGTCACTGTGTACAGCTGCACGCCAGGGGACAGACAGACAGACAGACAGACAGATGGATCCGGTCAGTTGGGATGACCAGACTTGGTATCAGCAGCAAGAGGACCTGGCTCTGCAGCTCTCCGGATCAACTCGTACCACTGTGTACAGCTTGCCAACGCCAGGGGACAAGACAGACAGGATCAGACAGAACAGATGGCGTCCAGTGGGAATGACCGTTCTGGATCAGCAGCCAGATGAGCTGGCTTCTGCACCTCCGGATCACTCGTCCACTGTGTACACGCTGCACGCCGGGGACAACAGACACGACAACAGAGCAGATGGACGGTCAGTGGGATGACGCAGCTGGATCAGCAGCCAGAGAACTGGCTTTGCACTCCGGATCACTCGTCACTGTGTTACAGGCTGCAACGCCAGGGACAGACAAGACAGACAGAAGACAGAACAGACAGATGGACGGTCAGTGGGATGACCCAAGCTGGATCAGCAGCCAGAGGACCTGGCTCTGCACCTCCGGATCATCGTTCACTGGTGTACAGCTGCACGCCAGGGGACAGACAGACAGAACAGACAAGGACAGATGGATCGGTCCAGTGGGATGAACCAGCTGGATCAGCAGCCAGCACGGACCCTAGGCTCTGCTACCTCCGGATCACTCGTCACTGTGGTACAGCCTTGCACGCGCCAGGGACAGACAGACAGACAGACAGATGGACGGTCAGTGGGATGACCAGCTGGATTCAGCAGCCAGAGGACCTGGCTTGCACCTCCGGATCACTCGTTCACTGTGTACAGCTGCACCGCCAGGGGACAGACAGACAGACAGACAGATGGACGAGTCAGTGGGGATGACCAGCTGGGATGCAGCAGCCAGAGGTACCATGCTCTGCAACCTCCGATCACTCGTCACTGTGTACAGGTTGCACGCCAAGGGGACAGAACAGACAGACAGACCAGACAGATGACGGTCAGTGGATGACCAAGCTGGATGCACGCAGCCAGAGGACTGGCTCTGCACCTCCCGGATCACTCGTCACTTGTGTACAGCTGCACGCCAGGGGACAGAACAGACAGACAGACAGATCAGATGGACGTCCAGTGGGAATGACCAGGCTGGATCAGCAGCCAGATACCTGGCTCTAGCACCTCCGGATCACTCGTACTTGTACAGCTCAATCGCCAGGAGGGAAGACAGACAGACGAACGAGACAGATGGACGGTCAGTGGATGACCAGCTGGATCAGCAGCCAGGGACCTGGCTCTGCACCTCCCGGATCACTCGTCATGTGTACAGCCTGCATGCACGCCAGGGGGACAGACAGACAGACAGACAAGACATGATGGACGGTGCCAGTGGGATCCGCTGGATCAGCAGCCGAGGACCTGGCTCTGCACCTCCGGATCACCGTCACTGTTGTAACAGCTGCACGCCAGGGGACAGACAGACAGACGACAGACAGACAGATGGACGGTCAGTGGGATGACTCAGCTGGATCAGCAGCTAGAGGACCTGCTCTGCACTCGGATCACTCGTTCACTTGTACAGCTGCACGCACAGGGGACAGACAGCCAGACAGACAGAACAGATGGACGTCAGTGGGATACCAGCCCCTGGATCAGCAGCCAGAGGAAACCTGCTCTGCACCTCCGGATCACTCGTCAACTGTGTACAGCTGCACGCCAGGGGACAGACAGACAGTACAGACAGATGACGGTCAGTGGGATGACTCAGCTGGGATCAGCAGCCAGAGGACCCTGGCTCCTGCACCTCCGGATCACTCGTCACTGTGTACAGCTGCACGCCAGGGACAAGACAGACAGACAGACAGACAGATGGACGGTCAGTGGGATGACCAGCTGGATCGAGCAGCCAGAGGCCTGGATCTGCCACCTCCAGGATCAGCTGCGGTACACTGTGTACAGAGCTGCCACGCCAGGGGACAGACAGACAGACAGACAGATGGACGGTCAGTGGGATGACCAGCTGGATCAGCAGCCAGGAGGATCCTGGCTGCTGCACCTTCCGGATCACTCCGCACTGTGTACAGCTGCAGCCAGGGGACAGCAGACATACAGACAGATGGACACGGTCAGTGGGATGACCAGCTGGATCAGCATCCAGAGGACCTGGCTCTGCCTCCGGATCAGCTCGTCACTGTGTAACATAGCTGCACGCCAAGGGGACAAGACGAGACAGACAGACAGACAGACCCACGATGGACGGGTCAGTGGGATGACCAAAGCTGGATCAGGCACCAGAGGACCTGGCTCTGCATCCTCCCGGATCACTCGTCACTGTGGCCCGTAGTTTAGCGGCGAACTAGAGTCGTGATAGTATGTCTCTCCCAGCATATGGGGAGATAATATACACCAGCACGTCATTCTCCCGGCTCCTGCTGACGTGACTGACGCTGCGGCAGGGTCTGCTGACGTCTGTGACGCTGTCTGCGGACGCGGCGCTGCTGGCCGTGTCTGGCGGAGACGCGGCCCAGGTCAGCGTGCTGGCCGCTCCAGACGCCGGCGGACACCGCGGCGACTGGCAGCAGTTGGCGCCGCTGCCGCTAGAGGCGCCACCGGTCACGCTCGCCTGGCAAACAGCGTCCTGCGGTACGTGAGACGGTTGTTGAAGGTCGGGAAGGGCGCGCTGCCAGATTTCGGTACATTGTTAACGAAGACTTTGAAAGGAAGGAAGTTGTGTTATTATTTGTTTCAAAGCGTGTCGTAAGTGAGGGAACGGGACAAGCCGGTTGTTGCGAACAGGTTCAACCAAGGCAGGGATGGTAATATGACTAGAAGTGGAAGCTGATCGTGTCGTGACTCGTGACGGCGGCGTATCGTTTGTAGTATTTCTTGAGCTCCGCTGCTGATCAACTCACGTTTCTGCTGTTCCTCATCATATCGGGAGTGGCAGCACCTGTCGCAGACTTACCTTCGGTCCCTGCTGATGATCTAACACCGTACCTGCTGTTTCTCCTCAGGTGGTGACTCCCAGCACGTGCTGTGTGCCGGCTGCGTGGACGGCGCGACTGCCGTGTGGCTGGTGCGGCCGACCCCGGAGGGCAACTGGACAGCCGAGCGGTGCCTCACGCTGCAGGGGCACCCCAGCTACCCGGTCACCGTGGTGGCGACGCACCCGGGGGGACAGCCGTACCTGGCCACAGGTGAGCTGGTGACTCCCGGCCCCCTGACCTGGCAGACAGCCGTACCTGGCCACAGGTGAGGTGACCCCCGGCCCCCTGACCTGGCAGACAGCCGTACCTGGCCACAGGTGAGCTGACCCCCGGCCCCCTGACCTGGCAGACAGCTGTACCTGGCCACAGGTGAGGTGACTCCCGCCCCCCTGACCTGGCAGACAGCCGTACCTGGCCACAGGTGAGGTGACCCCCGGCCCCCTGACCTGGCAGACTGCCGTACCTGGCCACAGGTGAGGTGGTGACTCCCGGCCCCCTGACCTGGCAGACAGCCGTACCTGGCCCACAGGTTGAGGTGACTCCCGGGCCCCCTGTACCTGGCAGACAGCCGTACCTGGCCCACAGGTGAGGTGACCCCGGCCCCCTGACCCTGGCAGACAGCCTTTACCTTGGCCACATCGTGAGGTGACTCCCGCCCCCCTGACCTGGCAGACAGCGTACCTGCCACAGGTGAGGGTGACCCCCGGCCCCCTGACCTGGCAGACTGCCGCTACCTGGCCACGGTGAGGTGGTGACCCCCGGCCCCTGACCTGTCAGACTGCCGTACCTCCCCCCCCCCCCACCCCCCCCACCCCCCCCCCCCCCCCCCATGCCACAGGTGAGCTGACCCACCGGCCCCCTGACCTGGCAGACAGCCCGGTACCTGGCCACAGGGTGAGATCGGTGACTCCCGGCCCCCTGACCTGGCAGACAAGCCGTGCCTGGCCCACAGAGTGAGCTGACCCCCGTCCCCTGAACCTGGCCACAGGTGAGGTGGTGACTCCCGGCCCCCTGACCTGGCAGACAGCCGTACCTGGCCACAGGTGAGCTGACCCCCGGCCCCCTGACCTGGCAGACTGCCGTACCTGGCCACAGGTGAGGTGACTCCTGGCCCCTTGACACACCTGACGCTCTTGACCCCTGACCCCTGACACACCTGATCCCTGACCCCTGACACACCTGATCCCTGACCCCTGACACACCTGATCCCTGACCCCTGACACACCTGGTCCCTGACCCCTGACACTTGACCGCTGACTGATTGACTTAGTGAATGTATGGCCCAGGCTGCTGTATTGACACTGACGCTGTGTTTCTATGGCAGCCTGTTTTAAGGGCATGATCGGACTGGTGAACGTGTGGTCGCTGGTGGACGGCGCCCTCCTACAGACGGTGATCGGTGGCGGCGGGCTGCAGTCCCTCGCCTGGGTCGGCGCCGCTGGACTGGCCGCCTGCTTCGCCAGGTCAAAGGTCGGTCTCACGCTCTCTGTGATGTGACGCCCACTGCCGCGTATGAGCCCTTCGTGCGCTTATTCGTGAAAGTCTCTACCAACATATTGAACTTTGAACTTGAATGGTTGACTCCATCTTGCAGATGCATGATTAATTGATCATGTATGATCGTCTTATTTGAGTTGAATGAATAGACTCTTCAAGCCTATTTTATCATATGGATATCATTAACAATATACCATTGGTTCACACCTTTAGAGTCTTAAGTTGACTCATTGACACACAACAGAAACACTCATAGTAACGCCGCAGTAAAAGTGTAACATGCCGCACATTCTCCGCTCGACGGCGGGCTCACACCAGGCTGACTAACGTGGACGACGCGTATAACGTGGATGACGTGTGTGACGCTGCTGATGACGCTGCTCCCCGCCTCCACAGGACGTGATGACTGTGGCGGCGGTGCGGCTCCAGCCGCTGGCCACTGTGTGACGCTGCTGATGACGCTTGCTCCCCGCCTCCACAGGACGTGATGACTGTGGCGGCTTTATCGTCGGCTCCAGCGCTGGCCCACTGTGTGACGGCTGCTCGATGACGCTGCTGATTGACGCTGCTCCCGCCTCCACAGGACGTGATGACTTGTGGGCGGCGTCGCTCCAGCCGCTGGCCACTGTGTGACCTTGCATGTGACGGCTGCCCCCGCCCCACAGACGTTTTGATGACTTGTGGCGGCGTCGGGCTCCAGCCGCTTGGCCACTGTGTTGACGCTCTGATACGCTGCTGATGACGCTGCTCCCCGCCTCCACAGGACGTGATGACTGTGGCGCTACGTCGGCTCCAGCGCTCGGCCCAACTGTGTGACCGCTGCTGATGACGCTGCTCCCCGCCTCCACGGACCTGATGACTGTTGGCGCGTCGGCTTCCAGCCGCTGCCACTGTTTGACGCTGCTGATGACGCTGCTGATGACGCTGCTCCCCGCCTCCACAGGACGTGATGGACTGGCTTGCCGTTCGGCTCCAGCCGCTGGCCACTGTGTGACGCTGCTATGACGCTGCCTCCCCTCCTTCCAAGGACGTGATGATGTGGCCGGACGTTGACCGGCTCCAGCCGCTGGCCACTGTGTGACGCTGCTGATGACGCTGCTTCCCCCCTCCACAGGACGTGATGACTGTGGCGGCGGTTGCGGCTCCAGCGGCCACTAGTTGTGACGTGCTGATGACGCTGACCCCGCCTTCCCACAGGACGTGAATGACTGTGGCGGCGGTGGCTGGCCCGGAGCTGCGGAGACTCCAGCCGCTGGCCACGGCCCGCGCGGCGCTGGCTGGCCGCGGCGTCACCGCCCTCCACCAGATGCTCTGTCTCAGACACCTGCTGGCGCTGCTACCTGACCTGATGGCGCAGCAGTACGCCTTCGAGAAGCCTACAGGTGAATAGGGCTGGGGAAGAGATGTGGGGAAGGAAGGGTACGTAACGCGGTGTTAATCTGTTATCGAAAGTCTATGCGTAGAACTGCAGACGGTGTACTAAATTTAGGTGTGAAATTTGTTGTCTCGTGTGCAGAGTAGCGTAGAGTAGCAAAGGTCTAAAATCATCTAAAACATCGCGTTGAGTATTTGGCGTTTGCAGTACGTCTTCCAGAGGACGAATCGATTAATCGATCGGTCATTTGGTGCCGATCTCTGACTTCGCGGAGCCGACCAGCTGCGAACGCCTTACATCACATAGCCCCATCGACTCCCTGCCGTTGCTGTCCCTTTCCCTCCTGACGTCTGATCTGTGCGTCTGTCTGTGTGTGTGTGTGTGGCAGTGATGGCCGGGGACCAGCTGGTACACAGCGGCTATCTGCAGGCTCTGACCTGTCTGACGCTCGGCCTGAAGCTGGACAGGGTGCTCTGCTACACGGAGACGCCAGCTTACGACCGCCAGCCGCAGAGAGGTAAGGACCGAGAGGCTATTGTATACTACAGCGTGGATAAATGACATGGGATATGACGTGTCAGGATGCTGCAGATGAAGACTTCAGATGTGAAATACAATGACATTAGAGATATGACGTGTCATGGTGCTGCAAATGAGAATTTCAGATGTGAAGTTAAAGGACATTAGAGTGAGGAGCTGAATTTCAGTTCCCGCCTGCTCAGCTGTTGTTGGCGGCTAATGACTATGTATCGTGTCTCTCTATCGGCGGACAGTGCCGGAGTGGTCGGCCTTGGTGGCTAATTACCGTAGCTGACTGTTTCGTCTCTCTCTGTGGACAGTGCCGGAGTGGTCGTGGCTACTAACCTGCAGTCAGGCGGCACGCGTGGCTCACTCGCTGCTGACTCGATCGCCGCTGCCGAAACTGTTCCTCGTTAACCACGGTAAGGGCTGAATGGCATCTCCGTTATCGCTGTGTTCTCACCGGGCTTTGGACGGAAAGTGCGCATTCCTGCCGTTGGCGCAGTTTTAAGTACGGGAAATGTTTTGTGAACTGTATTATAAGTGACAGCAATATCGCAATCCGGTTTCGACTTACTCAGAACTAATCTTGCGTGTTTACACCAAAATTGTGTATAATCGAAGCCTTTCTTCGAAGAGTAAATAATTTGGTCGCTCAAGCACACCCTTTACAAAGCCAGTTTTGCGATGATAACCATTTGTGTCTTGTCTGGTTGAAGAGTGTCATACGCTCGTCCATCCAATCATTAAGGATTCAAACTCGATCCTTCTAACGTTAACACAGCGACAGTACCAGCAACACGCTGACACGGTGCCAGTGATGACTGAGCGGTGGCGGTGACGTCAGCAGCGTCAGCAGCGCTGACCGTGACGCCGTACTACCCCGACAGGGGCGGCGCTGGATGACTGTGAGCGGGGGGAGCCGTCCCCGGCGCCTCAAACAACCGTGTGTGGAGCGTGGAGCAGGACGGCGAGCTGATGGCCTGGGCTACCCACCAGCCACACGACTGGCAGCTGGGAGGCGGCTGCAGCGCCTTCCTCTGGGGCTCCGGCAGACACGGACAGGTCAGTGACAGGCTCCGGCAGACACGGACCAGGTCAGTGACAGGCTTCGGCAGACACGGCCAGGTCAGTCACAGACACGGACAGATCAGTCACAGACAGGGACAGGTCAGTCACAGACTCCGGCACACATGGATAGGTCAGTTACAGGCTTCCGGTAGACACGGACCAGGTCAGTCACAGACACGGACAGGTCAGTCACAGGCTCCAGCAGACAGGGACAGGTCAATCACAGGCTCCGGCAGACACGGCCAGGTCAGTCACAGGCTCCGGCAGGCACGGACAGGTCAGTCACAGGCTCCGGCAGACACGGCCAGGTCATTCACAGGCTCCGGCAGACAGGAACAGGTCAGTCCAGGCTCCGGCAAGGACACGGCCAGGTCCAGTCAACAGGCTCGGGCAGCACAGTGTCAGGTCAATCACAGGCTCCGGCAGACACGGCCCAGTCAGTTCACAGTGCTTCGGCAGACACGGAACAGGTCACAGTCACAACACGGACAGATCCAGTCACAGACACGAAAACAGGGCCCACCCAGGGGGAGTGTCACGTCACAGGCTCCGGCAGACACGGACAGGTCAGTTCACAGGCTCCGGGCAGGCACGGCAGGTCAGTAACAGGCTCCGGCAGACACGGCCAGGTCAGTCACAGGCTCCGGCAGTACCACGGACAGGTCCAGTCACAGTGCTCCGCAGACACGGGACAGGTCAGTCACAGGCTCCGGCAGACAGGCGGCCAGGTCAGTCACAGGCTCCGGCAGGCACGGACAGGTCAGTCACAGGCTCCGGCAGACACGGCCAGGTCAGTCACAGGCTCCGGCAGACACGGACAGGTCAGTCACAGGCTCCGGCAGACACGGACAGGCAGTCGGTCGGTACCGGGACGGCGGTTGTACTGGCACAGGCCTCTGGGGGAGTGAGGTGAGCGGATAGTGGGTTGGCGTGAGTGGGTAGTGGGTTGGCGTGAGTGGGTAGTCGACCATCACTGATCTCAGATGGTCACCCGCACCGGTCAGGGTTCGTCCGGCCGGGCCAGGCCGGTGCGCGCTTCTCAGTCAAAGGTGAGACGTGTACCGCGATTGACAGGTCACTGGCACCAGGGTGATGCATGACTGTAAGGCTTCATTTGTGCGTCATAAGTCTCAGAGTATTGTGTCCTTTTTGTCACTATTCTGCTACCTTTGCTCCCCCCCCCCGGTCTGCTCCATCAGCTGGGTGAGAGCCGGTCGACGTTCACGCCTGTTCGGGCCGAGTCGTTCGCGCGCTCTCAGGCGGTGGTGTGCGGCCAGAACTGCACGTTCGTCATCCAGTCGAACGGCACGGTGCTGGCCTGCGGCGAGGGCAGCTACGGCCGCCTCGGTCAGGGCAACAGTGATGATCTGCACGCCCTCACAGTCGTCAGCGGACTGCAGGGTGAGAAGTGGGAGGGATGGGTCTAGGAGGATGGGTGGGGGGGACGATCGGCAGCGAGGGAGAAAACACTTCTGTGGGATCTCCACTGTTGGAGGTTACGATGCTGAAAGATGCGAACTGTTCATAGATGCGAGATCCGTTCAGTTACATGCGTCAGCCAAAACGCCTCAGACTGTTTTGGTGTGTCTGCAGCTTCGGTTATATATTTTTTAGGACCGGCTGTGGTATTTGGTACGATGTCTTAATCTGCGGCCTGCTGCAGTGACCACGTCTACCGGCTCGGACGGCCACTCTCTGCCCCTAGTGACCGGTGGTGACCGGTGGTGGCCGGTGGTGTGACTGGTGGTGTGACTGGTGGTGTGACCGGTGGGGTGACTGGTGGTGACCGGTGGATTGACTGGTGGTGTGACTGGTGGGTGGACTGGTGGGTGACCGGTGTGAAGGTGTGACCGGTTGGTGATGGTGTGACCGGTGGTGTGACTGGTGGTACCGGTGGTGTGGTGTGTCGGCAGGGTTCGTGATAGTGCAGCTGACCACGTCAGCCGGCTCGGACGGCCACTCTCTGGCGCTGGCCGAGTCCGGCGAGGTGTTCTCCTGGGGTGACGGCGACTACGGCAAACTGGGCCACGGCAACTCGGACCGACAGCGCAGGCCGCGACAGGTGGAGGCGCTGCAAACTGAGGAGGTCGTACAGGTCAGCTGATCGACGGCGCAGCTGACGGCGGGGCGGGCAGGGCAGCTGACAGCTCGGGACGGACGGGACATGGCTGGAGAACGGACTGGACAGAGCTGGGAAGCAAAGCAGCTGACATTAAAGCTTGGGATAATATGTTTGCATTCTTCATCAGATGTGTTCAGCTTTGGCTGTGTGACTCCATCTCCTATCCCAGTGATCATGCCGCCGTCGGTTTTACGTCGGCCCGATGTCGACTGGACGTCGTATATGTCCGCCTATGCCGACGTCCAGCCGACGTCCAGTCGACGTCGGGCCGACGTCGGCATGCCGCTGCCGAGATGCCGACATCTTTCAACGTTGGGCCGACGTCGGCCCGACTACAAAATGTGTATTGGGTATGTCATCATCTTCTTAGTTATCCATCTCATATCTGTCCAGTCTCCACCCCAGTTGTTCTACTCTGACTATCTCCCTTCATGACCGTGTTTTGTGCCTCGCTCAGGTGGCCTGCGGCTTTAAGCACTCTGCCGTGGTGACGGCAGACGGCAAGCTCTTCACGTTCGGCAGCGGAGATTATGGCCGGCTTGGTCTCGGCACTACCGACAACAAAAAGCTGCCGGAGAGGGTCACCGTGCTGGAGGATAAACGGGTTGGACAGGTACGGTAGGGCGTGGCCTGTGGATATTCTAAAATTATATAACCGAGTATGCAATCTATGAACGTATGTTCAAATGTTTGTAGCTCGGGTGTATTGCCTTCAGAGCTTTCCTCATCAGAGCCCGGATAGCTCAGTTGGTAGAGCGTTAGGCTTTTAACCTAACGGTCCAGGGTTCGAGTCCCTGTTCGGGCGTTGCTTTTGCTTTTTTGCACGAATGTCCTCTTGATTGGACAGTGGACACACTGCCTCATAGTGCTTTTTTTATTTAATGATTTATTTAATAGTTGATGCCCGCGGGTGAACTATCTCGTAATTATCACCCGGTAATTAGCGGCCCACCGCTGGCTAATCGGGTGGCGTTCACTGGGCGGCTCGCGGCGCTGACGGTGTTTCCTGCCCCTGCCGCCAGGTGGCCTGCGGTCTGAACCACACGCTGGCCGTGTCGGCGGACGGCGGCACGGTCTGGTCCTTCGGCGACGGAGATCACGGCAAACTGGGACTGGGCAGCACCACCTCCAAAACCACGCCACAGGTACGCGGGGAGTCACGGCAGATGGCATGGCTTCGGGCGTTGGATGGTTTTGTCCCCCGACATTGTTGACTTTTTCTCTGGTCTTTCACACCCTGCCTACTGTCTTTGTCTAGGTTGAGCCTTGTGGCTTATGATGTGGCAATATAGACATGTGAATGGGACTTGAAGCCATGGGCGGATCCAAGGGCGATCAAGGGAAGCCATGGGCGGCGGGGGGAAGTGGCCATGCCCTTTCCCAAAAACCGCCTGTAATCGACACAAAACTAACACATTTCCTAATATAAAATTCCTAATATAAAAGATTCTAAGCAACTTTTGCTATGGAAAGTTTGCTTTACATCAGCTATCAATGTATAAGCAAGCGAAATCCGATGAGTTTTCAGAATTGCGTGAGACTTTGGGGATGCCCCCTCCAAACCACCTGTTCTGGATCCGCCCTTGCTTGAGCCGACTCGCCACTGTATAACCAGGCGGGAACATGACGTCACGTCACCTGTGCCGCTGTTCGTCTGCGGCAGGTGGTGGATGCCATGTCTGGTCTGGGGGTGAAGAGGATCCTCTGCGGCAGTCAGTTCTCCGTGTTCCTCACACACTGCGGCAACGTCTACACCTGCGGCATCGACAGGCTCATCGGACAGCCGGACGGCAGGATACGGGGACACACCCGGCCGCAGCAGGTCAGTATTCTCCAGGATACGGGGACACACTCGGCCGCAGCAGGTCAGTGTTCGGAGTCACCATACTGCTTAACGCTCGTCACTTGTGTGCTGTCCTGACAGGCCATTGATGTACTTTTCCGGTTCACATGAGCTGGAGGTTATGAATTTTTCGCGACTTGGCTTTATTGATTGATTGATGGACTTTTTTGGTTCACATGAGCTGGAGGTTATGAATTTCTCGCGACTTGGCTTTATTGTAAACATTGAACGTTGCTTAGAAGCCGGGTCCGGGGTCAGCCTCTTCCCCTGTTGTCTGTTGTAGATCACCCTGCTCATAAATCAGTCCTACTGAGTGCTGAGTGCTCAGCTGAGTGACAGTCGACAGCTGACCTATCCTGCATCGCCAGGTGCCGGCGCTCCGGGAGCATACGGTGGTGGAGGTGGCCGTGGGCGCCGAGCACACGCTGGCGCTCACCTCCGAGGGCCTGGTGTTCGCCTGGGGCACCAACAACGATGGCCAGCTGGGACTGGGACACACGGCCGGCGTCCGGGAGCCGCAACTTATAGCCTCGCTCTCAGGGAAGATCATCAGACAGGTCAGTCGGCCCGCCGGCTCAGGATCGTGAGGGGTGGGGCACGTCGTCGGGTCAGTCGGCCCGCCAGCT
Source organism: Semibalanus balanoides (assembly GCA_014673585.1). Lineage (NCBI taxonomy): Eukaryota > Metazoa > Arthropoda > Thecostraca > Balanomorpha > Balanidae > Semibalanus > Semibalanus balanoides. The sequence continues at coordinate 44,528 of VOPJ01005898.1, forward strand.
CAGGACACGTGGGGCACGTGGGACACGTGGGGCACGTCGTCAGGTGGAGGAATAGATTAGCTGGAGTACGCACGCCGTCTGGGTTAAACTGTGGTAGAATCTGGGAAGAACATGCAGTCTGCATTCCTGTTTATTTTCAGATTAGTGTCCTGTGGTTCTCCGAGCGTTGACCAAAGTCACACAAGCCTCTGTAAATTTGGACGACTTACCCTCTGTGTGTCTTTATTCAATAGCACGTAATGATTTCGCCTAGCCGCCAATGCTGCAACACAGTCGATCGCTCGCAGTGAAGCATCGGCAGCAGCTCTGGTGCTTTGTTTGGCGTATGCCCTGGCGTGTCTAACGTGTCTGTCTCTCCGTGTGTCCGCAGATCTCAGCGGGTCGGTGTCACAGCGCCGCCTGGACCTCGCCGCCGATCGGTGCCCGCACCCCGGGTGTCTCGTGCGGCCCCAGTCTGGGCGTGCCGGCCCGGGTGCCGCCCCAGTACGGCCGACTGCAGGGCCGGCCGCCGTCTGCCCTCCGGCGTCGCCTGCTGCTGCTGCACAGATACTCTGACCTAGTGTACGCCAGCTGGAGGCTACTGCCGCTCACCCAGCAGGTCAGCCGGTGGGGAAGTTGGAGGATAGCACTGCTGGTGGTCCGTCAAACGGAGGGGGATGGGAGGGACGTGGAGGGAGCTGCGCATGGACGTAATCCGGTGTCCTCGACCGGATTAGGTTGAGGCGTCGTTTTCTCCACCGGTCGTGCCCGCGTCTCAGCTAAAATCGGTTGAGTCTCTACCAGTCTCAATTGGTTGAGCAAAACCTGCAGCGCTCGGCGAGCGGTTGAGACTGGTGGAAGAAAGTTAACGTTCAGTGACGACAGTTCTGGCGCACTGTCGCGCATTAGTGGCGCGCTGTCCATGCTGTTTACATTGGAAATATATACCGTCCGTTCCCGTACTCCGCTCCAACGCGCCTCAACCGGCGGGATGAAAACCTCTTCCGGTTGAGGGCGCTGGAACAGCCCCATGGTGAGCCGTTCAGCTGTAATCCCGTGTGTCCTGCGTAGGGAGCAGTCGCTGCCGAAGATTGAAGGCGTTTGCTTTGGGATCCATGATCCCCGGTTCGGATATCCCATACTTCCCAACCGGAACCATTTTGTGTGCTTGCTCGCCTCCGTATGCCGAAATATTATTGATGAGTGGAACCTGAAATTCCAGCAACAATAATGTGGCCGTACGATATTTACAGCCGTATGTGATCAGTGGCGCCCGGTCTGGCGGCGGTCACCTCTCCGGAGCTGCGGCCGCGCCGGTCTGACTGACTGACTGTTCCGCATATTACAGCCGTCGTGAATCAGCTGGCGCCCCCGGTCTGGCGGCCGTCCACCTCACGGAGCTCGGCCGCTTGCCGGCTCCGACTGACTGACTGTTCTGCATTATTTACAGCCGTCGGATCAGCTGGCGCCCGGTCTGGGGCGGTCACCTCTCCGGAGCTCTGGCCAACTGGCCGGCTCCGCACTGAACGACTGTTCTTTGCATTTTTACAGCCGTGTCATTCAGCTGGCGCCGGTCATCGGCGGCCGTCACCTTCTCCGGAAGCTTCCGGCCACTGCCGGCTCGACTGGACTGACATGTCTTGCATTATTTTACAGCCGTGTGATCAGCTTGGCGCCCGGTCTGGCGGCCGTCACCTCCCGGAGCTGCGGACACTGCCTGCTCTGACTGACGGACTGTTCCTGCATATTTTACAGCCGTGTGATCGCTGGGCGCCCGGTCTGGCGGCCGTCACCTCTCCGGAGCTGCGGCCACTGCCGGCTCTGGACTGACTGACTGTTCCTGCATTATTATACAGCCGTGTGATAGCTGGCGCCGGATCTGGCGGCGTCACCTCTCCGGAGCTGCGGCGCTGCCGGCTTTGACTGACTGATGTTCCTGCATTATTTAACAGCCGTGTGATCAGCTGGCGCCCGGCTCTGGCGGCGGTTCACTGCCGGAGCTGCTTGGCCGCTGCCGGCCTCTGACTGACTGACTGACGACTGGACTGACTGATGACTGACTGACTGACTGACTGAGCTGACTGACTGACTGACTGACTGACTGATGACTGAACTGACTGACTGACTGACTGATGTTCATTATTACAGGCCGTGTAGATCAGCTAGCGCCCGGGTCTGGCGGCGGTCACCTCGCGGAGCTGCGGCCACTGCCGGCTCCGACTGACTGACTGTTCTTGCATTATTTACAGCCGTGTGATCAGCTGGCGCCCGGTCTGGCGGCCGTCACCTCTCCGGAGCTGCGGCCGCTGCTGGCTCCCCGAGTTTATACACTACCGATGGTTCGCAGTCTCGGACGCACCATGGTCCAGGTACGATACGCAACATGCCTTCATCTAGGCTGGTCGCATAAGGTAGTCAACCGCTGGTCCTCAGCTGCTCTAGCAGGCAATTATTCTGCTGAGTTTGTGTTGACTTCGTCGCGTGGTGTTCGCTGAACTTCGCTGCCACTGTTCTCTGCCGCGATTGCCAGAACTGTTACTGAACTGCTGTCTGTGCCGCGGCTGTTCAGTTCAATTCCGGTGTTCCTAAACTCGCAGAGTGATGACGTGTATGACTCGTTAATCTGTGTCCCGGCAGGGTAAGAACTACGGTCCGCAGCTTACTGTGAAGCGACTGGCGGTGCGCAGCCGCGCCTGTAAGCCCATCTTTCTGCAGATCGCCAGGCAGGTGGTCCGTCTGCGGGCCGCCGATCTCCGGTTACCCAGCAGGGCCTGGAAGGTAAGCGACCACCAGGCTGCTACACGCTGGTATTTACTTTGTTTATTAAGAGAAAGAAGTCTTGATTTTATAACTCTTATGTCGGCTATTCCAGACATTTGTCTGGTGCTGTGACCTTTCATATTTGACACAGGTATCAGAATATCATTTCAGGGCAGCAACGTCAAAAAAATGACTAATCGCCATGCTAACTGACTGCTGTTAGATTCCGTGGCAATTGGCAAGCGTATTGATGTACCCCTCGCGCGTGTGTGTACTCTGCAGGTGAAAGGTGAAACGTATTGACGTACCCCTCGCGCGTGTGTGTACTCGTGCAGGACGTGAAGCGTATTGATGTACCCCTGACGCGTGTGTGTACCCCGCAGGTGAAGCTGATCGGAGAGGGCGCTGACGACGCGGGCGGCGTGTTCGACGACACCATCACGGAGATGTGTGTCGAGCTGACGACGGGTGCCGTGCCGCTGCTGGTTCCCACGCCGAACGCCGTGGCAGACACGGGCTGCCACCGCGACCGGTTCCTGCTCAACCCAGAGCTGGCCGCCACCCACCAGCTCAGTCTGTTCAAATTCCTCGGTGAGTGGAGGCGGCCGCGCTCTGCGCTGGTTACCGGGGGGAGGGGGATGGGCCGGTTACCGGGGAGGTGGATGGTGGTTACCGGGGGAGGGGGAATGGGCCGGTTACCGGGAGTGGATGGAGCTGGTTCGGGGGGAGGGGATGGGGCCCCGGTTACGGGGGGAGAGGGGATGGGCCGGTTACCGGGAGTGGATGACTGGTTATCCGGGGGGCAGGGCATGGGCCGGTTACCGGGGGAGGGGCTCGGCCGGTTACCGGGGATGGATGACCTGGTTACCGGGGGGGAGGGGGCATGGCGGTTCCCGGGGGGAGGGATGGGCTGGGTTACCGGGGGAGTGGATGGGATTGGTTACCGGGAGGGGATGGGCCGGTTACCGGGGAGGGGGATGGCCGGTTACGGGGGAGGGGAGGGCAGTTACCGGGGAGTGGATGACTGGATACCGGGGGAGGGGATGGGCCGGTACCGGGGGGAGGGGATGGCCGGTTACCGGGAGTGGAGGACTGGTTACCGGGGGGAGGGGGGATGGGCCGGTTACCGGGGAGTGGATGGACAAACCTGGTTATACACGGGGGGGAAGCGGAGTGATGGGACCGGTATACCTTGGGGAGAAAGGGGGATTGGGTCCGGTTACCGGGGAGAGTGGATGGATCTGGTTACCGGGGGAGGAAGGGGGTACATGGGACGGAGGTTACCAATGGGGAGGGAAGAGCGTTACCGGGCCCGGGGGGAGCGAGAGGGGGATGGGGGCCGGTTAACCGGGGGGAGGGCGGAATGGGGCGGTTACCGGGGGGGAGGTGGATGGGCCGGTTCCGGGAGTGGATGGACTGGTTACCGGGGGAGGGGGATGGGCCGGTTACCGGGGAGTGGATGGACTGGTTACCGGGGGAGTGGATGCGCTGGTTACCGGGGGAGTGGATGGACTGGTTACCGGGGGGAGTGAGTGGATGATCGCGTTCTGACAGCGGCTGGTGTCATGGTGTATGTGGAATGTGGATGGCCGCATTCTAGGTGGATGGCTCAGTGCCTCAGCGCTTAATAGGTGCGTCTATGAGAGGTTGGCCTGGGGCGCTATGTGTGAGTGTTATGTGAACGAGGCTTATGTTAACGTGGCTTGTGATCTGTGTATTTTTACTTTGCTAAAAAAATTGGGTTCAAGGTTGCTGGTAGGTTTTTGCTTGTAACCTGTTGATTATAGGTTGTTGCTTTAGGTTATTGCTGATCGGTTGTAGGTCATATGTTGCATTCGTGATTCGGTAGATGTAAACTGATGCAGGTGCCGTAGCGAGCTTATGAATGCACCCTGCAGTCCTTATACGACAGTACCGTGTGTTTTATGTTCTCGCACGTTATGTGTTTCCTCTCTTTTGGCCACTGTGTATCCCCACACGCAGCAGTCGGTACTTGGTCTTGGTTGATTAGCACCGCTTCTCCGGCTGACCACATGCTCTCCGCCCTGCAGGCATTCTGCTGGGCGTGGCGATTCGCACCAAGAAGCCGCTGGCCATTCCGCTGGCTCCGTTCGTCTGGAAACTGCTGGCCAACATGACGCTGGGGCTGGACGATCTGGAGGAGACCGACTCCCTTTTCACACAGAGTCTGCGCTACGTCCGCGAGCTCAGCGACGATATACCCGAGGAGACGCTGAATGAGGTGAGGCAGGTGTCGGGCAGTACGCCTGGACGGGGCTGAGCTGGGTGAAGTGTGGGGTCTCGAACCCAGTGGTCAGGGTACAGTGTTCCAGGCCCCTGATGGTCACGCTCACGGGACAGTGTGCCCAGCCCTTGATGGTCATATAATCGTGTCCCCGGCCCCTGATGGTCACGGGACAATGTCCCCGGCCCCTGATGGTCACGGGACAATGTCCCCTGCCCTCTGAGTGGCACGAGCCCAGTGACCTGACACCCGCTCACCAGATCTCCCCAGCTCACCTGTGCGCGCGTGTTGCCAGGTGCTGCCGGTGGAGACGTTCGAGGCGCCGTCCTGTACGGGCCGGCTGGTGCCGGTGGTGGCCGGCGGCCGCACTCTGCGGGTCACAGCCGCCACACGACGCGAGTACGTGCGCCAAGCGGTCCGCTACCGGCTGCACGAGATGGACCTGCAGGTTAGTGATCAGTACGCAGCCAGTGGCCTGGTAGGAGAGATGGGTGGAGAAGTGGTGACTGCTGATGATGAACGGTGTCACTAACATGAGGTACTGCTGATGAATGGTGTCATTCAACCGGGCGGTATCTCATTGCATGGTACCGTATTGTATTGACAATTACAGCACTTTTTCGCAACGAAAAACACAAACGGTTGTGTCTAGTGTCGTGTCAGTGGCGGAGGAGGGAAACCAGTAAGAAATGTGAACTATCTTGAGAAGATACGCTCATGAACCCACGCGTATACACACTCACAGAGACTGGCTCGCGCTGATGCATCATACACTCATCAAGCAACACGTCTAGCAAAAAATCGTAATCTGCAGAAGACGACGGACATCTGGCGGCAGCTGCTGTATTGCTGGACAAGTTGTTGTTGGGGAGTAGGGCTCATAGCCTCTTGGGCCCACAGCGTCTATTGCTGGACAGAACTGAAATGAGAGCGCCACTTGCCGGCCTCATGCACGGGATCGCCAGATCAGTGCCCTGTCGATGATATTCTGAGAATGGAGGGTGGTAACTGATCATAATTTCCGATCGAATACGTTAGGAGTGAGTGCCTGAACGGAACCCGTGTTAGGAAGGGGTGGTATGGAACGAATATGGCGTGATATCAAAATATGACAAGAGCAGGACCAACGAGCTTTCTTATGAGCTCTCAACACCAGCTGATAGCCAAGAACATCAAGTACATTGGCATTGCCCCAGCTTTTACCAAAGTTGTGAGATGTGTGTCGGAGAGCAGCGCTACTCTTGTTTGTCTGACAACCACCATCACACTGTCTCACTGACTGCGAGTTGTTGAGTACTGTGAGCTGTTTGTCTGCCATTCATCGAGCCTAATTTCAAACTGGCTGACATTTCAGAATCAATGACGTGTTGAGGAAGCGAATATGCCAGATTACTACCTTGGCACTCAGTTGTCAACTGTGGTCTGTTGGTACTACTGTGAACCGGAGGAGAGTAGGCTGTAGGAGACTCCCGCGCAGTTGAGAAGAGATGGTTAACGTTGCGTACGAGCTAAGGAGCACGAGGGGAGGAGACTCGCAGAGGAACCGGAGAGGAGGAGCTAGTATGACCATATTGAGGATTATGACCGCGAGGGTAGCCACCTGAGGTGCAATTGAACGGTGAAAGTGACGGCGAGGTAGCACGGTCTAAGTAGGAAGGAGAACGTGAGAGCAACATGGGGATATGAGAGAAGAAGGATCGTTCAGGGAAAACGAGACAGACAGAAAGCTTGAAATGTAACACCCATATGACCTGACGTGCGAGTACTTGCGGCAGTCGCGAGCAAACCTCTTTTCATGATTTTGAACATTTAGATGATATCTCTTCGATACGGTGTTGACACAATGATGAGATATGTAATATCTGCTTCGTTCTTACTTTCATTACGTAGTCGTCTTTGACAATTCTTTTGCTGGTTCGGCTGCATTGTCATCGTCATTTTTCTCTATGCTGATGTTTGGATGGTTTGTCCAGAAGAAAGAATCAATATATATCATAATTTATATATAACGTATGAACTTCATACGGTAGATCATTGACTTCAGGAATTAAGCGAGTAGCCGTTCTTTGCACTTTTTCTATCCTCACCTTATCAGTTGCATAGGTGGGACCCCAGCATAGGTGGGACCCCAGACCACGACGTTCCCATATTCCTGGACCATAGTTTTATACAGTGGCAGAATGATGGAAATGGAGCTGAAGTTGGATGCGTCGGAGGGATCGCCGGAATTAGGAATGGGGTGAGGCGATGGAGTGTTTCCAGGACGCGGGATATGCATAGGTTGTGGGGCAGTAGTTGATCAGGGGAAGGACATGGCCAATGACGTAAAACAAATTTGAAGAATTACAATGCAAATAAGACCATGAGGATCACTAGTGTTTATTTGTTGTGTATGAAATTTTATATTAATAAAATATCATGAATGAATGAAACTAGCTAGCCTAGAGGATCACTAGCTCACTATCTCCTTGACCAGAGGGGGGGTCAAAGAGCCATGCCCCCGAAACGTCTTTAAACTATTGCTTGTCCCC